>JAMAGZ010000061.1:84336-183238 GCA_023626575.1 Penicillium sp. PF1803 | reverse complement strand
ATACCAAAAACCCCCCCCCCCCCCCCCCCCCCCCCCAAAAATGTACAACCGAAATGCTATAGACATGCTGGCAGCTATGCACTGAGCTGATCCTTCCAAGATCCCCAATCTCTAACAAACTCCGTCTCATGACGCAAATTATCCAAAGCTTTAAGAACAGCTTCCTTATTCTCATCCGAAGATGTTCGCCCACACTCGACGAAGAAAATATATTGCCAAGCGCGCTTCAAGCTCGGTCTCGTGTTGATACTCGTGAGGTTTAGCCCGTGAGCTTTGAAAATGAGTAGGGCATTTGCCAAGGCACCCGGCGAGGAGTGGTCGATTGCGAAGGAGATCAATGTCTTCCGCGTCGTTGATGTAGACGCTTGCTCGAAGTCAAGTTGAGCGGTACGTTCGACACGAGTATTCCTGAGAATCAGGAAGCGGGTCGTATTATCAGCACGATCTTCGATATTTGCTTTCAATATATCCACGCCGTGGTACTCGGCTGCGAATTTGCTGGCGATAGCCGCGGCCTGTTCACCGGTTTCTTTCGAAACGATCTCCGCAGCCTTGGAGGTCGACGAAACATCCTGTCTCTCGACGCCTTTGAAATGTTGTGAGAGCAGGTTCTCACACTGGCCCCAGGCTTGTGGGTGTGTATATAGCTTGGTGATAGACCCGTCATACCCCGCCCAACCAGACGGATGTGTCCCCTTCTGCACGAGCAAACAGTGGTGCACGGTCAAATAGTATTCTCCGCAGACCTCGACATCTGTGTATAGGGCGCTACGATCCGCAAGGAGATCCAATGTCTGCACGACAGAGCCATTGGTCGAGTTCTCGAAGGGGATCACCGCGTAATCGGCGACTTGGTGCTGGACAGCGGTGAAGGCGTCTGCGAAGGAGACGTGCGGGAGTAATTCGGCGTCTGTCTTCTCGAAGGACTCTGCTGCGGCCTGTGAGATCAAAAGCAACTTGTTAGAGGCGTAACTAAATTCGGGCCAATAGTGTGGGGTAATGGGAATGGAATGACTCGTTACCTGATGCGAGAAGGAGGCGGGCGGGCCTAGGAAGGCTACTTTCAAGCGATTGGCGGACATATGGGGATCAATTACTTGACGGGCTTGAAGGGAGAGACCACGACTGGCGCGGACGACGCGGATAATTGTGTACACAGGCCTGAAGCAGTGCATTGCGATTCGCGCCGAGCGGTGAGGGTATCCTCGTGCGGGAATGCCGACGACAAACAAGGCAAACTCGAGGGTTTATCGCATGGTTTATCGGAGATTCCATCGGAGGTTTTACTTACCTCCCCGCGCCTTGAGTTGACAGTCATTTCTGACTATTTACTCGACCTTTTCCACTGATGAAGACGGTTCTAACTCGACAATTGCTTTTCGTGCGGGGTGGAGGATATACGGCGCGATATACATGCCGTGCTTACTCGTCGCTTGCGGAACGCTTACAGCATATGCTGACAACACGCAAGATCCCCTTGTTCTACGATTACTTGCATCCCCAGCCCTCCCATCTCCTCAATCTCTCCCTATGTGATCTTCTACCTCAAACCGCCACTGCCCCCGTACATACTCGCACGACTCTACCCTCAATAACGAATCCATCACCGCTCCCACTCGCCCACCACTTAATCTACTTCCCGCCGCAGGTGACCCTGTCGCAATTACTCCCCGATGGCACAGACGTCCTACATACACCAGGAGACCCATTCCACCGACGGCTATGGGCTGGTGGGAACCTGCGATTCCCGGCTGCGAGTCCATTGCTCGACGGCCAGCGGGCTGTGTGTATCGAGTCGATCCGCAATGTAGCTGTGAAAGGCCGTGCGGGCGATGAAAAGGTGATTGTGACAATTGAGCGGCGCATAGGACATGTGCCGGAGGGCGAAGATGAGGACCAAACGAGGAGTCGGATATGGACTGAGGACGAGGCACTTGCGGGTGATGCGTCGGTCATCGAGAATCGAGATCTTATCTTTATGCGGAGCAAGACTGCTGCGCAGATTGAGGCGGACCAGGCGTTGTTTGGGGAACCTGGTCGGATTGTGAAAGGTGTGTATATCGCCTTCGGAGTTACCTAGGAATTCCTTCCCACCATATGATCTATACTAACCTGCTTTTTCTTCCCTTCTCTACAGCCCCCACCGGCGCAACCCTCCGACACTCCCTCACACCCAACAAATCCCTCCTCTTCCGCTTCTCAGCACTAACATTCAACGCGCACTCCATCCACCTCGACAAAAACTATACCCAGAACGAAGAAGGGTATCGTAACCTTCTCGTCCACGGGCCGTTGACATTAACTCTGCTGATGAGTGTACTGGAGCGCCATTTCCATGGCTTGGGTCTCCGGGTTGAACATATTGAATATAAGAATCATGCGCCGTTGTTTGTAGATGAGGTTTTGACTGTTTGTGGGAAGGCGCAGAATGGGGGTGGTGGTGTTTGGGATGTTTGGATTGAAGGGCCAATGGGTGGGCTTGCTGTTAGGGGGACTGTGAGGACGACTTGTGTATGATTGATTTTGGGATATTTTGGTGATACCCTTGTCTTTTTTCTATGCTTATTAACTTTTGGTGCGGTTTGATCAAGTAGATTTCAAGGTGGTTCAATTCTACTTTGTATGGAGTTGATACGGTGGTCTACTACATATATCAAAGGCCGAGGCCTCTAGAAAACCATACAAGAGAGGTGCTCGTTTGGTAGAAGTAAGGTCGCGCATCACATATTGCCTTAAGGTTGTGGAATATATATTTGGTCCATTGACCTTTAGTGTTTACTGAGCTCCAATGAGCTTGTGGTTAACCATTACTTCTCGTATTTTAGGCTTAATTCCGTCTGTTTTGACGAGGTTACAATCTGACCAGGAGGTGCTGGAGCCTGGAATATACCCGGGCTGGGCCAGGTAGTCTGTGCTCAACTACTCGCAGTCACTACATAGGGTCGAGATTCTGGAACAATTGAACCAGATTGGAATCATAGAGATACTCAATGAGTTGTTTTCCTCAAGTCCTCAATACGTCGCATCAATCAATTAGACACTGTCTGTCCAATAGTGTTTTATGGTTTATGTTGAAGTGTTCGGGAGTCCGTGAGCCGCGCAGAGCCGCGCCAAGACTTACGGGTTCCGGATAAACTCACCTCCCGTAGTGGATTTCCACACCTTTTTATTTCTGCTCATTTCCACCTTGCTGGCCTTTTCTTCCTTCTTTACATCTCTTCCCATCTCCAAAGCTCATAGCCTTCGGGTTTAATGACATGAGCTCTTCTTGACCATTTTCCTAACCCACCATCTAGCACCTCCCCATTTATCTCTCTGATCACATCTGCAGAGATGGATGAATTCTGGCGGGCACCTCCCGTGTCCAGGTACGCTCGTCGTTTGCGCCCCCCAAGGCAAGTCCGGGGCGAAGACTAACGTGTCAATTCCAGGACACTGACTGCAGCAACCTTCATTCAGTCGCTCTTGTTCTATGGCGAGTTGATCACTGGAAGATACCTTTTCTTCGTTCCGAGGAAAATCATCTTCCATCTGCCTCCGCAGGTCTGGCGATTGGCTACTTGCTTCTTTCTGACGGGCCCAAGATTCGACTTTCTCTGGGACCTGTACAACCTTTGGCGGTACAGCAGTGCCCTCGAATCTCAGTCGGGTCGCTTTTCCAAACCCGGTGACTTTTTTATCTTCATTCTGTTCGTAAACACCGTCATCATGGTAAGTGACTTGCTTGCCCGATGGCAAGCTACTGTAGAGTCTTTCCTTTTGTTCTGTCTTGCGTTCATCACCCTGTCACCTCGCATTATCTGCCCGCCCAGCCACCTTCTAGCTGAAGCGGTTCCTGGAAGCGAGGAAGAATACCCCTGCATCCCGTGCAGTACCTCATTCGCAAAAAACAAATGGTACTGCATGCGGTGTGGGATTGGTGGGACTACCTATGAGATAACTGTCGTGATTCCATTCACGAACGGTGGTTAAGGTGCCCTACATTCTACATATCATCCATCATCTTGTTACCTATACCTATCTATCATTCATTCCCACAAATATCATTTTGATTCTCTCCATCCACTATCCACACTCCGCCTCTGTTTCCCATGGTAGCCAACACTCTCCTTGCCCAGCCTGCTAACCTTTTTGAAGCTTACTGCAGGCCTCTACATGGGCTATGGCTCTTTCCTTCCCGGTAAGCCCTCCCTTTTTATCTCGCTTATTGCAAGTATCTCTGTATCAGTAAAGCAGACGCTGACTCCTGCAATTAGCCCTGATCATGGCCCTGGTTTGGACGTTCGCCCAGGATAAACGTGGTACCCGCGTGAGATTCTTCGTCATTGACATCAAGGTGATCTATTTGCCTGCCGCCATGTTGTGTATCACCATGGTGCATTGGGGTTGGCAGAGAATGTTGATGGAAGCCACCGGTATTTTCGCTGCCCATCTTTACGACTTTATCACCCGGACCTACCCGAGGTTTGGAGGTGGCAAAAACTTCATCTTCACTCCCCGTTTCGTCCAGCGCTTCTTCTACAAGCATACTCCGAATGTTGGATACCGTGGATATGGCACGGCTCATCATGCGCCGCAAACATCTGATTCGGCTACACCTCAAGCTCGAACCTCTGGTGCTGACGCCGGAGAGGCCTGGGGTGGTTGGGGCTCTGGACGCAGACTCGGATGAGCTCAACGGCTGCGTGCAGCTTAGAAGGACCCTAGCAGGCATAGACAGCCCAGTCTTCGAGTTCATTTTTCGTGCCCTCTTTAAGGCCTTATCATGGGGGTATCACCGTTAAGGGAGGATTCTTAGAATTATTCCCATCAATTTTGTATGTAGATTACGATTAAAGGGCACCGAGTCCATATTAGCCCATAGCGATATCAAAATCCCATTCTATCGCTATCAAATGCTTTCAATTCTTGATAAACTGTACCAATCCCATGGCATTCTGCATTCAACCAATGGAACTATAGAAAAAGTCTTGCCGGTCACAGTCACGTGAACCTTGACGGGCGCTAACCGGATCGGGCACTGGAGCTGCCGCACTCGCAAAATTTCGTTCCGTCGAACAAATTTTTGGACCTCAACAGCATACTAACCACCAGAATGGCCGCCGTCAACAACATGGAGGTGGATTACACCATCAAGCCCGAGGCGGTTAAGCCTTCCTCCTCCAGCGAGGACTGGCCCCTCCTGCTCAAGAACTACGAGAAGCGTACGTGTGAAACTTTTTTCGAGGGAGAGAAAAAACCGGCAATGACCATGGAGAAACTGACTTTGGACCCTTTTTTGCAGTGCTCGTTCGCACCGGTCACTTCACTCCTATCCCTGCCGGTGCTTCTCCTCTGAAGCGTGACCTCAAGTCCTACATCAGCTCCGGTGTTATCAACTTGGACAAGCCCTCCAACCCGTCTTCCCACGAGGTTGTCGCGTGGATGAAGCGCATCCTGAGGTAAATCCTCCTTAGCACCCACCCATCTGCCCTTCAAGCCCTTGAGGTCAATCGATACTGACATATATCCCCTCATAATAGATCCGAGAAGACCGGTCACAGTGGTACTCTCGACCCCAAGGTCACTGGCTGCTTGATTGTCTGCATTGACCGTGCCACCCGTCTGGTCAAGTCCCAGCAGGGTGCCGGTAAGGAGTACGTCTGCGTGATCCGTCTGCACGACAAGATCCCCGGTGGCGAGGCTCAGTTCCGCCGTGCCCTCGAGACCCTCACCGGTGCTCTTTTCCAGCGTCCTCCCTTGATCTCGGCCGTCAAGCGTCAGCTCCGTATCCGTACCATCCACGAGAGCAAGCTGTACGAGTTCGACAATGAGCGCCACCTCGGTGTCTTCTGGGTCAGCTGTGAGGCTGGTACCTATATCCGTACTCTCTGTGTTCACCTGGGTCTGCTGCTCGGTGTTGGTGCTCACATGCAGGAGCTGCGCCGTGTCCGCTCTGGTGCCATGAACGAGGAGTCTGGCATGGTTACCCTCCACGACGTTCTGGACGCCCAGTGGATGTATGACAACCAGCGTGATGAGACGTACCTCCGCCGCGTCATCAAGCCCCTGGAGAGCCTGCTCACCACCTACAAGCGTATTGTCGTCAAGGACAGCGCTGTCAACGCCGTCTGCTACGGTGCCAAGCTGATGATTCCTGGTCTTCTCCGTTTCGGTAGGTTTATCTTCCGTTTTCTTCACTCTCGCTACTAGAATAAAACTAACAATTCCCTGCAGAGTCCGGCATTGAGGTCAACGAGGAGGTCGTCCTCATGACCACCAAGGGTGAGGCCATTGCCATTGGTATCGCTCAGATGTCCACCGTCGAGCTCACCACCTGCGACCACGGTGTCGTCGCCAAGGTCAAGCGCTGCATCATGGAGCGTGACCTCTACCCCCGCCGCTGGGGTCTGGGCCCCATCGCCCTGGAGAAGAAGAAGCTGAAGTCTGCCGGCAAGCTGGACAAGTACGGCCGCGCCAACGAGGCCACTCCCGCCCAGTGGAAGAACGACTACAAGGACTACAACGCCCCTCTTGACGGCATCGAGCAGCCCGCTGCCGCCGCCGTCCAGGCCGAGACCCCCGCCTCCGCCCCCGTCGAGGAGGCCGAGTCCCCCAACACCGAGGCCGACGCTGATGCCGACGATGACAAGAAGAAGCGCAAGCGCCACGACGGCGAGACCGCCGAGGAGAAGGCCGAGCGCAAGCGCAAGAAGAAGGAGAAGAAGGAAAAGAAGGAGCGCCGAAAGTCCAAGCAAGCTGAGGACAGCGATGATAGCGACTAGATGTCCCCAGGAAGAGAAGACCAACCAACCCCCCGCCCCTGCCTGGTCTATTTCCTGTATCATATTTTCTGCTTTTACTTTCTTTTCTGGAGTCTTGGGTCAAAAGGGAATCTGTCGGTTTGAAGATTTATAGCTGTTCGAATGTTATGTCGAATTGATAAGTTTTGTTCTTGTAATATTGGGACATGTGAATTACTTGATGCATTCATGTAGCTTTGTCGTTCCTGGCTTCGCGAGAGATACGCTGTCACGTAGTTAACCTTCTCCTCCGTAGCCTTGACATAAAAGAGACCCGACCTCGCCCTTTCAACCTTCTCGGGGCGAGTCCACCTCAGCTTACAGGTTGAATAACGTGTAATCGGTCTGACGAGAGGTATAAAGCCGTGTATCTCGCACGCCGTCTTCGTGGGAAAAAAAATCCAATTTGATCATTTCATCTCCACCCAGTGCTCAGTTTTCCCTTCCTCATCCAATACGTATAGGTTTGTTTCCATCTCTCCTACTGATTCAATTTAATATGACCTCTTTTACAGAAAACGCACACGAATCCTTAGGTAAGAGACCTTTTACAAGCATAATTGATTTCACTAACTTGACATTGCGAAGCTTCAATCCCTAGGCTCGCGTGAATAGCCTGAAGTGGTCATATGCGACTCCATCGTTTCCCCTCCGTAATTTCGATGTTCTGTCGTTTTGTGGCGAAAATGATGCAGAGAGTGAAATAGTGGCTGTGTGCGTTGTGCTTCTCAGGCCGTGAATGGGAGACACATTTTGTCTCGGCCCTCCGGTGAGAAGTGTAGAACGAGCCCACTTTGTTCAGGTTATTCGATAGGTCCTGGAGGGCAGTGGAAGTTTTTGAAGGATTCCCTGCGAAGATGAATATCCGGAAGGAACCGTTGAGTGGCACCGCCTGTTCCAAGTAGACCAAGTTCGCGTCCACGACTCTAGTCACGTCTGCTGTAATGAAGAGGTGGCTAGGGACCAATTTCCCCTCAACTACCTGCAGGCATGATGATTTGGCGGGGTGATCCCGAGACCAGTTGAGAATATTGCTGTCATAGCTAACGCCATATCCACTCACGAAGGCTCTGGAGTCCCTGTAAGCTTGAGAAAAGCTACAATCAGAATTTCGGTCGAGTAGCAGACTGTTGTTATTGTTCTGGAACGATGGCAGCTGCTGCGAATATAGTTTCGCATAGTGATTGTCAAAGTCTATCAGGACCTTAGCAACTCCCCGTCTTTCATGCTCATATGTTCTGAGAATATCGCGATGGGCGAATCCACGTTCGACCAGGTTGATCTTCCACGCGAGGTTTTGCGAATCCAAGAACGCTGTGTTCATCCCCTGACCCGCTTTAGGCTATAGGGCAATTAGCACCTCAAATGTGGTGTGGCCTTTCGTTTCTCAATACGAACACTATGAACGTGACACGCATCGCCACCCAGGAAAACGCGGTGATCCAAAGTATAGCAATCTGCAACACCTTGTCGAATTCGATAGGTTGAAGACCACTCGATGTGCTCCCATTCGATAGAATACGGTATCAGAATTTTCTTCCCTAGCTGCTGAATCTCATCCTCTGTCGCGCTCTGCCCTGGATCCGAATTGGCAGAGAGTTGAACGTAAAGGCGGACCATGTCGTTCTCCCTTGGTATGAGCATTGCGGATCCATTCTTGCTGTGGATGGAACACGACATCTGGGTCTGATAAGCCGTGGGAAAAACGATTGAAAAAACATTTTGACAGAGCTGACCTTAATGTCAGGGAAGTCAGAGCGAACTGTGCCGTCTATGACTCCCCAAAGAGATGTTGCTGGCTCTCTGAAGCTGACCTTGATGTTTAGCTGTTTCCTTATCAGTGAATTTGCGCCCTCTCCACTGAAAAGGTACTTCGCGTGGACAGTCTCCCTAGCCGTGCTGTCGACATGAGCCATCCTGACAACGATCGGATGGTCTGGATTCTGAGAATTAGTTTCGAAATTCATTATTGTCCAAGGTCTCTGAACCCGTACACCTCTTTTCTCAATGTCGGAAATAAAAACCTTTTCTATTCGTCCTTGGTGCAATAACGTCGTAAACGGATAGCGTGCGCCGAGGGTATCAGGGCAACTTGGCGATGTCCCTGTGCGAATAATGCCTTTATTGTTGGCATCCATCGCCCAGAAAGCGGTTTCATAGATCCTGGCCGGGGTATGTGCCATGATTGCTGGCTTCAGGCCCATGTTGCGTAGCAAATCCAATGAGCGCGGTTGGATCCCATCTGCCCTCCCTGCTGGAGTTGGTTGTGATCGATTGTCGATATGTTTGATCTTGTAACCCCATCGTGCAAGGCAAGCTGCAAGCATAAGACCCGCTGGTCCTGCTCCAACAATTACTTTGATATGTCATGAGCGAGGTTCAGCTTATCCTATATTGGATCCACTAACCAATGTCGTAGCACGCATGGTGGCTGCCATTGTCGAGCTGTAAATCAGATTGTGAGATCTGACCCATTCTTCCTAGGAGACCAACACTCTTTTCTGCTTCTGCTATCAGTATGAAGTACTATGGCGTAGCCCAGAACAGCCAAATGAGCGAAACCCGCAATCCCATGAACAACATCCAACGGCCACAGGTTGGTTTGCCTTGTAGTGCAAGTTCAAACCCACGCGAACGCATTAGCTACTGTTCTGGAGGTGTGGCCTACACAGCTTCATGGAACAATCCCCAACGGTGCGACTGACCTTCTTGCCTCCTTTCTCGTATTATGTAGAGGAATGCGATAGTCCACGTCTTGGAGGGATGGCGCGGCTATCCTATTAGACGCGTTGTCGTGTTCCGAATAGTCTTCAAGAATTGTTGACGAGCGTATTAGAGGCCACAACGCCAGGGGCCAAGCTTAAGATCTGAGTTAAGTAAACGCAAGATCGAGATCACAGGGTAGTTACGCGAGAAATTTAATTAAGTTCACGGCTCATATATAGTAAGTTGTGATTTCTAAAGCATTCTGAGTTTTGAAAGTACTACACTACTACTAGTGAACGTGGCTGCCAAACAGATAGCTCATCCGCACCGGTTTGGCGCATTTGCACGTTTTGTGTTTTTGTGGAACTTGGCTCCGACAGCCTGTAGTAACAAACATCTGCCACGTCGCGGTGCATCATATATAACTCCGTCCGAAGTACTCCGTATACTGTCTGGCCTCGCATCGATCTGCGATATCCCTATAGTGCATTAGCGTCGCACCATCGTATATTTTGACCTTTTACAGTATCTTACAATCGCTAATGCTACCTTCATTTATTCTAAAAAAAATGTATACTGATCTGGCCCTGGTACCTGCAATACAAGTGGGTCACAGGCACACTAGGATTTTCATCAGCAAATTTGTGGCCGGACAGTGTACAGTATGTAGCCACGATGAAGTCACGAGAGGACCTCTTTTACTACAGTAAGGCGCAAAACGGAATAAGAAAACACAAGAAGACTGCTTCAAGGTTTTCAGGCCATACAATCGCCAAATACAGCTAAAGCCTAGGAGGAGTCTCATTTTTACAGAAGATAGAAACAGCAGTATAACAGCGTCCTATGGGACCCGAACTTCCACCGTCATAATCCACGATCTTAACCAGCCATTTGCATCGCAGCCCAATCCCAGGGCTTAGCCTTACTCTCGATGCTCGAGTGACTCGGTTGGTGTTGATACGTGAGACCGAGGGGGCTAGCCCATACTTCCACACCAGGTGTCGGATTGTCAATACTCCAGTGTCCCGTAGCCGCAAAAAACTTTCTTACAATCTCCCTCCAGATAGGCTTCAGCGACAGGGTGTACGGTACCTCTTCGCCCTCATTTAAGATCCTCAGCAAGTACGGGCGCATGTACGCCGGCAAGATATCAGAAATATCAGCATGGATACGTGCCAGTGATACTTCTTCCTTGGGAATAGTGGCTTTCTTGACGCGGATGAGGGCAGCGCAATACTCCCTTATCTCGTAGCCCGGAACACCTATAACGTACGCTTCGGCGACGTAGGGGAGGCCGGTCAAGGCGTCCCCTACAGGTATTCTTGGCACTCGATTGATAACCAAACACCAGAGTTAGCATTTCTACCGCACAAAAAAATCTTGCGCACTCACAATCAGTGGTAGCTCGACCGTCGAACACATATTCGCCGTCGAGGAACCGGCCCAAATCTCCAGTCTTTAGGTAGCCTTGTTCATCGAACGCATCCTGGGTAGCTTTGTCATCGCCAACGTACCTAAGGCATGTTAGTAGTGATAACTTTCTATGCTCGAGTTCTTTGCAAGCTTGAATTACTTTATCATCATCCACGGGCTCTTTACAAGTATCTCGCCGTGGTCTCCATTCGCCAGCTTGACGTCCATTGGTGGATCTGATACGATTATTCCAACGGCTTGCTGCAGATAATGTGAGTCACTCACTATACTCTAACTCGACTGCGTTTGCCTCGGAAACCACGTACCTTGCTTTTAGTAGGCGTGTGGATATCTGTTTCTATTACTCCGCCTCCACACTCGGTTGAGCCGTAGCCATTCTGGAATGGCATACCGGTCAGGTCGGTCCAAAATTTCAATAGTATCGGAGCGATTTTGGCGCCATTACACTTAATCTTGGTTATGTTCTTGAACCCATCAAGGTATTTCTCTCTTTCTTCAGAAGGAAGTTTGTCAAGCTTGTCCACGTACACTTCCTTCATCCGTCGAAGGAAAGTCGGATTAAAGATAAGTGTTGTGATTCTGTGGTTCTTTACAGCCTTCCAAACCGCTTCTGCAGGTGGTTGCTGCTTAAGTGAGTAGAGCTTGTTTCCTGTGATCGGGGCAAGGA
This sequence comes from Penicillium sp. PF1803, assembly GCA_023626575.1. NCBI lineage: Eukaryota > Fungi > Ascomycota > Eurotiomycetes > Eurotiales > Aspergillaceae > Penicillium > Penicillium sp. PF1803. The sequence goes on along the minus strand of JAMAGZ010000061.1, from coordinate 171,649 downwards.
TAAGAGCGGCCAATCCACCTCGCCAATGCGGCGGGCGATAGTTGAGCGTTGCGCCCCCTGGCTCTGGAGGATTCTCAAAGACAAGGCACTGCCTGGGTAGCACTGCCGCTTTGGGTTTCCCAGTAGTCCCGGAAGTGAACAAAACCAGTCCTGGGCCGTCTGGGGCTATCCCCGGTGAATCGCTGATTCCAAGTTCGGCATTGTTCAGTGGCGGCCCATCACTAGAAACTTCGAGTGTAATCAACTCTGAACGCCCATTTTGCAGAGCAAAAGAACGAATCATGCTGGCTTGCTCGACGTGAGATCTACCGACAAGCAGGCAAGTCGCTTTTGTGAGGCGTAGATAATGCTCTGCTTCTTGAACGAGAGTTCCAGATGCTACCGACAGAGCAAAGTTAGTTCGCAAACTGTGTCCTGATTCGATGTTATTCTAATACTGATATAGTGGCATGCAGGCGCCTCCAAGAGCCCGTGTCGCGAAGAAAGTGACGATAAATTCATATCCCCCGCGCGTCAGGGCGCCCACGTATGGAAAGTCCTCTAGCAAAAGCCCGTGTGTGTTCAGCGCCGAGGGAGGAAGTTGCATTCGAAGGGTATCGCGTGTTCGCACGATGTCGCCCAGGAGCTCGGCGTACGTCTTATCGAACCCGTATGCATCGTGGATGATTTGGTCGGTCGTCAGCTTAGAACACTGAAGTAGTCGTATCAAGACTGGGTCATTGGGAAAATCCTTCATCCTTCCGTTGACTAAGAGGATGCAGAGGTCACTGTTGAGGTTTTTCCTCATGGAAAAGTTGCTACCTCTACCAGGCTATATATATGCAAGGCCTCTGGAGTCCTGGAGACAGGCAGTAAGCATTGCAGTACACACTCAGGTTGATGTCAGTAACTGCTTGCGATTGTCTGAATCGCTTGCCTTAACTGTGGCGGCATCTGCACTATCTTGGCTTGCTGTAACAATGGCTGGAGTCGAATACCAACTAGCGATTCAGGTGCATGCAGCATATGTGACTCACCATCGCCGAACTACTCCGTACTTACATTGAAATTATAAGGGACGCCGCCACAGTCACTGCACGTACAATACAGTAGTACAGTCCCCAGGCCCAACCAACGGTTCTCCAAAAGATATCACATCCCCGGCATAAGCAGCTTTTTACTATGCCGCGCTTGTTCTCAAGTCCTCTGCTGCAACTTTTCTCTTACAAACAGCGGCATCAGCCTTGAAACTGTCTTGGCATAAGTCTAATCAGTCAGGTTACGGGGGCTGATATCATGCTATAGATATCATGCTATAGCTAGGAGGTGATTTTCACACGAATATAAGCCTAGGGACTAGTACTAGGGACCTGATATTGGTTCTGAATCTGCCCCACTGTGGGAATAAACGGAAGATCCACACTCCTCTACGCAAGAGTATCTATGCCCTTGATATAACCACACTGCTTCAATGCAAAGTGATGTGGGTGGGCCTAATGGCAGAGATATCGTGGGGTTTCAAAAGGTTAAAACCCGAGCGGTGTAGAAAAGAAACTTTTACCTGCCGTCTCGAACCCCCGGCAGCGTGGTCATAATATTGACAACTTAGTCTCACCTGCGCTTTTAGTGAATATTCTGCATATATGCATGGCTCTAACGACGGCTGAGTGGCGGGCTGAGTGTTTTTGCGTGGTCTCGTGTCTACGTCTCATTGGACAATCGACAAGGCTTAATAGGAACGTTCCAGGTCGATTGTGAGACTAAGGGTTGTGATGATGAGCACCGTGTCTAAGTATTGATGTTCGCTCTATGAGCATATGGCCGCTGTGAGGTGAGCCGAGCAAAATGACGTCTGTCTGCCAGTTTGGCCTCGAGGGTCGTTCGTGGTTTAGGTGCAGGGCTCAACGCTTGTTTCCTTCTTCCCTTATCTCTCCTTCCCTTCTTTTTCCCGGCTCCTTTTCTTATCCTTTTAAACGTATTCAGGTTGGGTCGACTGAGAGTTCAGCTGTGCTGAACATTAACACACCTCTATTGTCTCACTGTGTGATAGGGCCAGGTAACCGTTATATTACACCTATAGCCTAGTCCTTTAGCCATCGCGCTGACGATAATCACTTTTACTATAAAGTTGAGATATGAACGCTTCCGTGAGGGAAAAAAGTGAGCAGAAGCAGGATACAAGACGACAGTCAAGATGTCGAGACGTCTTTCTCTTTAGCCACCCACGGACCGCATCTAATCTTGTCACCCGCCTCCTTTCGGGCCAGCCAGGATGGATTCAAGCGGAGTATCATTTCCGTGGCGCTTTCCATTATGCCAGAAAAAGTTGCACCTGTGATGGAACCCCCCAAATTAGTTGCGAGCACCGTCAGCGGTTCGAAACGTTATTTCAGCGGGGATTTATGAAGCTCTGCCAGGAGAGAGATGCTGCTATCATGGAAGTGAGTATAACCTAACGGACTCTAGGCAGTTCAGAAGGCAATCCGAAAGAAAGTCCCGGATTAGCAATTGAATAATTATTTTAACATGAAGCAGGACAAGTGCGTCTTCGTCAAAAGTCACACACTCCATCTATCCCAACTTCATCAGAGCAAATCTGCGGAAAATTCGGCTCCGCCTTTCATCACGACTTCTCTAATGGGAACTAATCCAACTCTTTTGCCAGACGACTTTCTTATCTCCTGGCAACCGGTATTTCTTATCCGACATCCGGCTCTGGTTTTTGAATCTTGATATAGAGCTGAGACCAGGACGGGGCCGGTAAATATCCTCGACGCGACTTGGGAGTGCTTCCTGACGTATCGACATTCCCGTTACCTTTATGACTGGTTTATATCAAAGGACGCCGACCGTGTACGTCACAGGCAGGGCTTGGAGAACTTGTCGAATCCGCCAATTATTATTGATGCCGATGACATGATTGAAGGGGATTCAACCATATCCAAATTATGCGAGTTGCTTAACATGGATCCTCAATCGATCATGTATGAGTGGGATGTCACAAAAGCACCAACCGACAAAACGGTCAGTCTTCGTCATTTAAGTTACATGAGCGGATTTTGGGCATCGACATCTATCGATAAGACAAAGACCTCGCGAGGCCTAAATGTTGGGATAAAATATACCCAGTGGAAAGAAGAGTTTGGAGTCATTGTTGCGGATGCAATACTTGCACATGTTAAAGACACGATGCCGGATTATGACTACATGAGGGAGAGGAAGATATAGATATCTAAGAACTGCTTCAAATGATATGCAGATCTTCCCCGACGAGGGGCCAGTAATTGAGACCTCTTTGGAGCAGGCCCGCGTACCCAGAACATTTATTGTTTGGTATCGAGAATGAGTGGCTGTTGAGGATCTATCTACACTAATTTTTCAGCACTAGGATACCGACCTTAATGATTAATTTCTCTACATTGATATCCGTACCGTACCATACTATCCTTGTCAATAACTACGCTGCTGTTCGACGGGGAGAGGGACCTTTTGGGGGGATACGTTTCCAGGTCATTATTGCATGCTAAATGCGCCAAATTTAAGCATGTATGCTTTCTGACAGAGAGGATCTGAATGGGGCGCATGTTCAGACAACTCCGTTATGTCTAACTGTCTCGGGCGTACACTGCGCACTGCGGATAAAAAAATCGCTAGCGCACTTTTGACCCGCCTGCAATGCAGATACCAGGCCACATACGGAGTACATATGTAAGATACCATACTAATTTAAAATATACAATAGTACGGCAATAATGCACAGTGGGGAGATTAGTAAATCTATGGCTAGAAAGTATGAATACACCGAAACATGTCCCGTGCACTTGCTCTACGCATCCGCTTCATTATCTTCTCCGCTTAAGCATGCATCATGCAGCCATAAGGTACCCAATAGAAAGTTCACACGTACATACACAAGAGTACCAGAGACTTCGTTAGGTCCCTGCGTAGTAGGCTTATGCCGGTGATAAATCACCTGCTTGACGTGTTCCGTTCCAGGGATAAGAGGGAAGAGAAGAGATTAGCCAGTGTCTTTGCGTCGTATCGCGGTATATAAGCCTTATACCTAACCATGAAGGGCATTGGTTACACCTTTCTCTCTGCTTCTAGCAATCTCTGCAATTCAGACGCGGGTCATCCAAAGCCACCACTTAACAAGCTATTTAATATGGCAATCATATCACCTACATCTACCATTAGACAAGAAGACACCAGCAACAACGGCGGCCACAATATATCTACGAATTCTCCAGACTACTCCGAAGAACTGCACGCAGAAGCACCCGAGGAATTCGCGAATTGGTGACCATGGCTACAAATACAGAATCGTTGACGGCAGGGTGATGCCACCATATATAACGCCACGATGCTATGGGCTCTCACGTCGGATTGAAACCCGGCCGTCCGATATTTGCTTTGTATTATACCCAAAGTCTGGAACCACATGGCTGTCGTATATCATTGTTCTCCTCACTGGCAACGCTGGAGCGACTCTTGAGAGCTCCTTTTCCTGGTTAGAGAGCAGCTGGACACATCCAAAAAGCGAAAGTGACCTTGCAAGCGACCCGGCACCGAGGTTGTTCAAATCGCATATGCCATATGACATGGCACTTGGTGGTATCCCGGACCAGAATCCTTGCAAGTATATCTACATTGCTCGAAATCCGAAAGATGTTTGTTCATCGTATTATTACTTCGAGAGTAATAAAAGCTGGTCCGGCTTTTACAACGGCGGCTGGGACCACTGGCTTCAGATGTTTTTGGACGGCAAAGTCCACAGAGGCGATTGGTTTGACCATACCCTGAGCTGGTGGGAGCACAAGGATGCCGACAATATCTTGTTCCTAAAATACGAGGAGTTGAAGCGGAACACACGCGCAGAACTGGAGAGAATTGCCCAATTTTTGGGTATAGAAATTTCTTCGGACAAGCTGGACGAGATCGAGCAAAAGGTCGGGTTTTCGGCGATGAAGGATACTGAGTTTAGCTCTATGAAAGGGGTGAAGGAGTTTGGAAAATTCTTCCGGAAAGGTGAGATTGGGTCGTGGAAAGAGTATTTTACAGTCGCGCAGAACGATAGGTTTGATTCCATTTACAAAGCTCGGATCGGCTCTTCAGGACTTGATTTCATGTTCGAGTGAGGGAAGCTGAGTATAGAATATGCAACGGGGTCTGTGTCAAAGAGGTCTATCGTATCTAAAGCTTCGTTACAATGGATTATCTGCCATGTTGGCTTAGTGGGATTCATGAGACTCACCTAAGCATACTGCTGGAAACAGTGTGCCGTGATGAATATAGTAACCGGAAATCGCAGAAGGTTCACATCACATTCATAAGCTTCGGTCTGATTTTTTTTCATGCCTATGCCTACCTTATAGGAGTAATGATAGTCTAGTAGACTTGAATTAGGGTAGAGAGCCTAAGTATAGAAAAAAAGAATAGGGCGGGGGTAGACTAGGAACGGAGAGAGGAAGAAGGCCGAAAAGTGGACAGTGAAGCTCTGCTAGACCAGTGGAGATTGTTAGAGAATGATGTTTTTTCGAGGCAGAACTTAGAAGCTCCCATGTAGCACTTCTTTTCACAGAAAGAAGAGTCTTCTTAATGATTAGTCCGCTCATCACGGTAGTCGTTTAAGCTGAGGATCGATTTGCAAGGGGGATTTTTGATTCCTAACAACCTGTCTTGCATTAAGTGGGTATAGTAAGTACATTTAACATCGAACGAGACATGTCCTAATACAGACTAGAGGCCTCTGCAGGTATGCTTGAGCTATCCTTTTTAATTCAACCCGACATTAGTTAACCCACTTTCTTCGGCCAACATTTTTCGGCCCAGATTTATAATATGTAGTTCGCCCGTGAAGCACCGGCCGTCAATACATGCTTAGGAATTGCGATCTCCTCTACTGGGGAAGTAGAGATTCCTCCGGACTTGATTGTTTCAAATTCAATTATCGCCGGAAAATTTGATAAACGGACTAGTCTTACAGATTTTTGCCAACTAGCTTTGCATACGGATCAATAAAACCAAGACCTTCAATTGGCGTGTTGCTTTTATGTCATGCTTAACTGGGAATAGCCGAAAAGAAACAGGTAAGCTGGAATAGCTGGGAGCTCAATTAGAAAGAACATGAAGTTTACTCCTCAGCCAGCCGAGACTCTAGCGATGATCGGTTGATGTAAGAGTAATTTTTATCAGAGACCGGCTCAAACCCTGCAGCAAGCCTGTTCGTATTGACTTGGCGCTGCAAGTTCCCAAGTGCATAAAAGTCGAGCGGGTTGTCGGTCTCAATGTCTTTCGGATCGTCCATTGGCGGAAGGCGCCCCGGAGCTAGATGAGAGCTTGACCCTGTGACAGAATAGCCGCTGGACTTGATGACAAAATCGAGGAGACGCGGGAGACGGCATAGTTCCATTAGTACATCTTGCCATGTCCCAGAGTCCAGTTTAACTCTCCGGAACTCCATACACCTCATTGAGTCCTTGGACTGATGGACAAAAGCAAAGAGACTATCAGATATACACGCTGTTCAGATGAAGCGCCGTAACAAAAAGCTCTTGTTGACTAGACGAAGGATAGCTAGTCTTTTTCGTTTTTGATAATCTATGATTGCAAATCGTTGGGAATCGTGAATACGATTTCGGCATGCGACGTCACCGTCGCTCTCCACATGGGCCGTGATTTGAAAAGAGCATTTGAGTCTCTGGTGTTAGGCCATATAACAATTACACCTTACATACTCATAGATCTCGGTAGGAAACCTCATTTTGAAATTTCCCGAGCGTTTGCATTCTTGAGACAAAACTACATAAAGCATCTTGACGCAACCATCTATGTATATACTCTTGAAGTGCAAGAAACCATCAGACGAAAGACCAAAAAGCTAACGTCAGCTACAGGGTTCGAACCTGTGCCTCCGAAGAGACTTGATGCCTAAACATGAAGGGGTATATTCCCCAACCCTGACTTGGGAGTCGGGAGGTTCAAGTCAAGCGCCTTAGACCACTCGGCCAAACTGACTTAACAAACTCAGTTTGCTCTAAAGTGACCTCCGGCCTTAAGTGGATTGATGAGGTCTTTGGTATAATACAGATCTGGCGTTTTTCTACATGCAGTATGACTATTCCGAGTCTTTGGTGGCCTAGGCCATTGGAAAGGATTGATCGAGAGATGTTGTACATACAGTAGGTAGTCTAGTAGACTAGTAGTCAACACTAGAGAATATCAATGGCGATGAAGAAGAGTAGGTAGTTAGGTAGTTAAGAGTCAAATGATTCAACAATAGTCATCGTACTTCATAGATAAGAAGATTTTGTATAGACTAGATAGTGTAGAATTAAAGTATAGATTAACAATCCTTTCAAGATTCAAGCCAAAACTGATATTCAAGCACAAAATAACTAACTATACAACACTGGACGTACTTACTACTTACCACCCAATTGATTCTTATCGGAGTCCCGATAACGATAACGAAGACCGCGTGACCAGAGCCATCCGTTCTCTCCGCGTTTCCCCCTCCGGAAACATCACCAGACCCTCTCTTTACCCTCAGCTCTCTGGCCAAGAAGAAGAAAAGGGGACAAAAGCTGTCTCTACAAACCGAAGAAGAGAAGCAGCTCAAATCTCACCGCCATCATGGCTGCCGAGCTGACTTCTATCAAGCTCAACCCGGAAAGCCATCTGATCTTGGTAAGATCGAGAAGCTCCGCAGTAAAGACGTCACTAAGTGATTACCCGCCTTATACAGGACCAACCACTCCTCCGTCTTCCCCATGAACTCGCCCGACGAAACTTCAAGACCGTCCAGCGGGTAGTCGAGCGAGAGAAAGAATATGTGCTGCCTGCGCTCAGAGATGCTGCTAACGCCTCCTTATCCAATACCCAAACGCCCGACCAGACTCTAGCAGCACTGGACGCTATGATATCTCGCATGCAAGGACTGAAACGGAAGATGCAGAGCCTCCAGGAGGAAGAGAAGAAGATTCAGATGCAATCTCGGAAACGCATTCAGCATCTGGAGGCTCTGTACAAGATTCCTAGTCTGGCGGATGTCAAGTATGACCAATGGTCGCGCGTGAGGCTGGATCGGTTGCTGGTGGACCATCTACTGCGGTCGGGTTATTCGGAGAGTGCGAAGCAGTTGGCTCAGGAGCGGGACATTGAAGATCTGGTCGATTTGGATGTCTTTACACAGTGCCAGCGAGTCGTGGAGAGCCTGCGTCGTGGAGAGACTAGAGAGGCGCTGCAGTGGTGTGGTGAGAATAAAGCCGCTCTGAAGAAGAGCCAGGTATGGGATATTTCTTATAGTTCTGGTCGAAATAGATTTGAAATCATTCTAATCAATTTCACAGCACAATCTCGAATTCGAGCTCCGGCTACAGCAGTACATTGAGATGGTCCGAACGCAGGACCCGTCCAAGAAAATTGATGCCATTAACCATGCCAGGAAGTATCTAGTCTCTAACCAAGACCCCGACAGCAAGGAAATCCAGCGAGCAGCAGGAATGCTAGTCTTTGCCCAAGACACCAGGGCCGAACCATACAAGGTACAAAGCCTCAACCACTAAGAACGAATATCCCCAGACTAACAAAATACAGACGTTCTTCTCGCACGAACGATGGAAGTTCCTCTCAGATCTATTCCTCCAAACACACCACGAGCTCCTATCCCTGCCGTCGCAGCCATTACTACACATAGCCCTGTCCGCAGGTCTATCTGCACTCAAGACACCCCTGTGTCATTCCGCCTACACTTCCTCCAGCTCCAACTCCCAGTCCACGACGACATCTGTCTGTCCCATTTGCTCTACTGAATTGAACGAGCTGGCGCGCAGAATGCCGTATGCGCACCACTCGAAGAGTTACGTGGAAGGTGACCCGATCGTGCTGCCTAATGGTCGCGTCTATGGGAAGGCGCGGCTGTTGGATATCAGTAAGAATAACGGGTCGGTTGAGTCTGGGAAGGTCAAGGATCCGACGACGGGCGAGGTCTTTGATGAGAGCGAGATGAAGAAGGTGTATATCATGTAATGAGGGGAAGCTATGCGACTGGAACCCCGCTTGGATGCACCTACTCCTGCAATGCGGAATACCAGAATCTCAGATGCAACCTCGAATCTCAGCCAGAATATAACTATTATTATGACATGAAATGAAAGCCTAATATCATCTTAACTCTTTAATCCTAACAATTTCCGAGTTCACTCGCTATCACTATCCCCCTCTCTAGCTCTCTTCTTCTTTTTACCCTTCGACTCCTCCTGTTTAACCTCAAAAACATACATCCTAGCCAACCGATCCTCCCCACGCCATCCACCTCTCCCCCCATCCTTCCCTTCAACCTCACCTAGGGTCCTAGCATGCGAGTACCCCTCATACTCAGCCCAGGGAAACTTAAAGCTCGTAACAACCTGTAACCCCGCATGACGCGCCAAATCCTTGATATTCCAGAGTGTATACGGTTCACCCTCGAATAGCGAGACGAGGATTTGGCCTGGACCGGTTCGCGTAGCTTTGCCGGATGTTTGGGCGTCGTTTTCACCATTGCCGTCTTCATTCGCATCGGAATCGGAGTCGGAGTCTTCTTCAGAATCTTCTTCCCATTCATCGTCTTCATCCACGGGTGGTGGTGCCGTGGAAAGCAGCGGAACACAGGCTTTGAAGAATGCAACCAGCAATTCCTGGTTTGCGCGGACTTGTCGGTTTACGTCCGTTGAGAGACCACCTACATGTGGGAAATTGAAACAGATCACGTCCCACGGTCCGCTAGGCGGGGACGCAGCTGGGGTAGATTTCGCTTGAGATTTCTCTTGAGATTGCTTAGGAAGCTTCCAGGCAGGGATTTTGGGTTCTTTGCGAGGGAAACCGGTGCGAATTTCCTTGCCGCCGCCGGCTGGGGTACCCAATTTGCGGGCATCGACGGAGAAAAGGACCTTTGGAGTTGGTTTTTGAGTGGTTGATGTTGATGATGTGGCTTGAGCATTGGACTTCGAAGTTTTGTCGTCTTCTGAGTCTGCGGGTTTAGACTTGGACTTTGGTTTTGACGAGTCTAGGATCTCTTTGATGTGCTGCTCGGTCTGTGGATATTTGGTGAAGAGTATCTCTTGAGAGTCATAGCATGTAGCGCATAGCTTGCGGCATTTGTACTGCTTTGCCAGGGAGCGGGCAAAGGAGAAGTCACCTAGAAGGCTATTAGCAGCTGGAAACAATGCATATAAAAACTGATGACACAATTGAGATATGTAGATCCCTGGGGATGAAGAAGCAAGATACAAGCCTGGATCCTCCCTATCCAGGTCTTATATCTTGCTCCCATTCCCATATTCAAGCAGGAAAGCCGGGGTACATTACAATAACCGCGAGCCCATGGGCTAACGAGATATCGTACTAATCCTCAAGACATATTGAACAAAATCCAAAGGCCAAGACACCTCATCCAAGAAAAACCAAATGATGAAAGGTTGCTTACCCTCTCCAACCAACAAAATACGATCTCCCCTCAAGAACGGCACAATCGGCCTCTGATTCGCCTGCACGGACTGCTTCTTCTGACTGTCCTGCTTGGCAGCTCCAGCTCCAGCTCCGATAGGGGCAGAATCCTGCTTAGGACCCTTATTCTTTGCCTGCGATGCTGGCGCAGGGCCAGACTTGGCTGGACCGCTAGGGCGATGAGGACGAGGCGGGGGGCCACTCTTTTGCTTCTTGCGAGGCATGGCGATAATGATCAATAAATTGACTTGGTAATTGGCGAGGTAGAGAGACAATTGATGTATAATATGGTGTGGAAAGGCGCAAGATGTAGTAGAGCTTGGAAGTATACTCTGGAGAATAATAACAGGCGAGGTGAAAAACGGGGTTGGCTTCGGGCGATCAAAGTTCCGGATTTTTCTTGGGGGTTCCCCGGTCAATAGTTCAATAGTGATGATCTTCAGCATTGCAACACTTGGCACCAGCGACACCGACAACGACCCAGCCGAAATGGCCAGGCCCCGTCCAACCCTGGAGCCAGTGACGCCTCCTAGAAAACCCACCATGGTCGACTGCAACGCCTCCAACCCGGATTTCGTCCCTGGCTACTCCGTCCTGCGCATCGAACAAGTCAAGTGCATGACCAACCCAAGAGACAAGACCCGACTCATGAACACCATCATCGATGATATCGTTGCAAGCATCTCCTCTGTGACCGAGTATCACCGAAACGGCATCCTCAGCGACGAAAACATTTTCCAAGTCTCGACGATGATCCAGAATATCGGACAGAACAACCTCAAGATGCAAGATCGGTTAGAGGATAAACAGAATCGATTCAGTGTGAATTAACTAGAGCTAGAATATTACATAGGTAAAGTATGAAAGAAAAGACACGTTCTATTTCAACATGGCATAGCTATATACAGGAACAAGAAAACAGACCAGGCTGTGCCCGCAAAAACACACCGGAAAATTACTATAAGTCATACTTTAGCCCAAAAAGGCGGGCTCTCCTATCGGTCTCCTCTTTTACTCTCCTCTTGTCGAAAGAGGAGAGAGGAAAACACATGATAGAAGGGAAAAGGGTCGAATCGAAAGGAGAAGAAAAGAAATGGCAAATCCACCAACACCAAAGGCACAGTATCGACCCTTCAGCCCATGAAAAAGCACGGGCATCGACAGCTGCAATGAAACGTGAATCATACACATGCAAGAAAGTAATGCTTCCCACATTGTATGTTTAGGGAAGCGGTGATGCATGGGGTCCAGAGTCACCCTCAGTACTCAACAAAGGGTGACATGCTGGACAAGGACGAGAACAAGAACAACAAGGAAAGGTCATTTCATCTCTTTTCTCTGCTTTTTGGCGGAGCTCCTATCATTGGATTTTTTCAACTCGATGATAGCCCAGCTAGACTCAAGAGCGCAGCGAGTCACGCATGCTCTGGCTGCTGGCGCTAACCAGCGGGTTGGAGGTAGGAAGAAGAACGCCAGTCTTAGGCTTGGCATTCTGCTTGATCTTGGCAACGGCGTAGACAATGCCGGACACGAAGCCGACGACAATAGCAGAGACACTGGGGAAGGTGACGGGAGCGTCGAAGAAGACCAGACCAGAGACGGCAATAGGGAGCTTGTTCAAGGCACCGACCATGGAGTATGTGGTAGAGGAGGTGGTACGGACACACCAGGCGGAGGTGTAAGAGATGAAGACGGAGGAGACACCGGTGATGATCATAGCGAAGAAGATGCCATTGCGGTTGGCCTCGGGGAAGTTACGGGCAAGGTTGGCAGCGGACCAGTCCTCGACGAGCAGAGTGGCGACAATGAGGACGGGGATGGATAGGAGGTTGTTATAGAACATGGCTAGAATGGAAGTTAGAATTGAAACTCAATCTGCATCGCAGGGACAGGGGAAGATGCGTACTGTCAAAGTCCTTGAAGTTGGTCAACTTGATGCGCTTGCGCATGCCGAGCACGTAGGAAGAAGTGCACAAGCAGTTGATCATCATCCAGACGTAACCAGCATTCAGAGTAGAAACCTTGCTGCTGGTATCGCCGCTGCTCTCAACGGCGTGCTTAATGTCGGCCCAAGCGGCGATGATGGAGCTGAGAACCATCAGACCGAAGGAGAAGAGGGTCATGTTGGTGACGGAGCCACCGAACCAGAGGACCTCACCATAGGCGATCAGGATAATGGTCAAGTTCTTGAAAATAGTGTAGACAGGGATGGAGAGGAACTGGAGGGCCTTGGAGCCGGTGTAGATCATGCCGATCAGCAGGAGAGTAATGGGGAACCCTATCAAAGAGGAGAAAGAACATGTCAGCTAAAATTCGTAGGATAGTTCGAGGTCTTCCAATCGAAAGATTTGACATACATTTCTTGGCCTCGTCGGTGCTAAAGTCACGATAGGTGATCAGACCCATGGACTTGCACGTTTGGATAGCAAAAATACAGACAATGGACTATAAACGGATAGTCAGTATACTTAACGGGCAATTGCGTCCCCATGATGTCAAAACCACTACATACCTGGATCATAAGGAGCAAAAAGTTCAGGTTAAAGTCCAAGCCCGACAGAACATACTTGTTCATCACGGTCATTAGAATAGACGAACCGCAATACGCCAGAACCGGAAGAGCAGGGTTATTCGAAAGAGAGGAGGCCGGGGAGCTTGCAACGCGAGTCAAAGGAGGAGGCGCTGCCTCAAATTCCTTGCCGCCCTGATCGAGCTTGCTCATCTCGACGGTATAGTCGTCAGTCTTCTTGTCTTCAACCATGGTGGCGGAGTAGCCCCGGGGGGATTATTGGAGAAGTTAGTGGAAAAATGGGGGAGTGACCCAAAGGCAAACGCGGAGTAAAGCGAAAGGAAACGCCCAGAAATGAAGCGCAAGGAGGCGAAAAGGGTCGAAAGATGAAGCGGAGATGAGACGATGGAGCGTACACGACGCGCGAAGGAGAAAACACTCTCAAGGGGAGCAAATCTTTTGGCCGGAACCAGGCTGCTTACCTCAGCAGGGAGCTTAGGGGGCTGACTCAGCCAGTACCCATCCATCCATGATGGATCAATTTGTACTCCGTACTAAGACGTATGTAGTTAACTAGTGAGAAAAGACTTGGTCAAATTAGAGACTACAATTGTGGAAAGATAAGCCATCAGTTGGCTAGCTTTAATTAGCCACTTGAAAAAAACTCGGCCAAATTTGGGGCATTCGTTAACAAGCTTTCTATACAGCATCATGAGTATGGCAAGCTATACAGTTGCGTTGTACCTTAACATAAGAGAAGGAATGCCATGTAAGTGGAATCCCCCTTAAAATAATATAGAGATCTTCTCCCGAGGTTGCTGTATCTGTATCATTTTCAGCCGTTCTCATCTTTGGAGTCAAGCTCCACCAGTAGCCAATACCTGCATTTCAAAAATAATCCTGTAAGCTCCATTCAACATCATAAGTTGGCAGGTCTTTACGAAAGAAGATATACAGTAGAAACACCATCTATACAACATAAGTCTTCTAAAAAAAGGATTAAACAGCGGGAATGGTAAGGAGCGCTTGTATATAGTCGGATATTATACTCAATCAAGATAACTCCTCAAGAACCTCAGCCTGTCGAGTAGCCCAATACTTCCTTTTTTCATACCAATCTCTGTCTACTGGAAGTGGATAATCGTATTTGCCTGGATTTTGATAATCACATTCGACCCACGCAGAGTAGATTGAACTTTGCGGCATTTCATGTCCAGCTGTAGCTTCTGACAGGAACCAGTACCTGTCTTTCTCTTCATCCGCGCGGGCGATACCCAGTCTCGTCTTGATATGCAAAATCAAGGTACTGGAAGTCAATGGAACTCGCTCATAATTATGATCACCCGAACCCGAGGAGAACTAGTACTTCTCTCGTTTAAACGGTGTGTCTGGGGTCCGAAAGTCGAAGATCATAGTGAGCCAACTCTCTTCGATCGATTTTGTTGTCTGCACTGGAGGATATATCTCTCATTTCCTCGTCGAGGATTGCCACAAACTCATTTTCTTCCTCGATGATTTCATCGACTTCTACTTCATTCATGGGTCCATCAGCGCGGCTAGATTTTCTATTGTAGCAGACATGGATCATATCAGCTAGTTGAAATTTGTGCACTCGTTTTATCTCAAGCAATGCCTTTTCTGCAATTGTACGTCCTTGGATCTCAATGAGCATCAGCAGGCACTCCATCATCCAGATATAACCTATTGATTGTCCTTGTGTACGGAGCAATCGACGAAGTGGAGGGCACCCATGAGGAGCACAAGGGCAACGACAATCGTCACGAATCGAGATATCTGCACCGTGATGAAGAAGGTTTGCTACGGCGGCAAGATCAGTCGAATGTTTTCCGAGCAAAGAAGCATCCGGAATTACAGTATTTTTGCGACTCGGACAAGGGATCCAATAGAACCATTGTTCCGCAAATGCTTTTGACAGGGTTGTTTCGCCTCTGATGTTCCGGTAATTGGCATTGCAGCCTCGCGTGAGAATTTGCCTGGCCAAATGACTTCGATGCGGGATAAAAGTCATCAGAGCAGCTTCACCTTCGTTATTGCAATGGTCAATTTGTTGGAATCCCGCATTGAATAAGCAATCCATCCCCATTGGATCTTGGGCCAGATGCATTAAAGTGTTGCCGTCTTCGAATAGCATATGCTTGTCGACTCCCAGGTTGACCATGTTTCTATTCTCTATCTTCGAGGCCCATGGTAGCCAGCGAGACCGTCAGTAGTATGATCTTCTAAGGAGCATCCCTTTTATACAAAATATCTGCCGACCATTTCTTTGATCTGGATCGGAAGCTCTATGATAACACTAGATCGTATGCTCATGATGAACTGAGTAAATACTCGTTCAATAGGGGAATCATCTAGTGATCTGAATTTGGTATTCGTACGCTCGACTTTGATTATAGGTATCGACTACGTGAGATTGAAAGGTAGTAAGGTTCAGGTGAATAGCTGTTGACCAGACAAATAAACGAGTAGCCTATATTTCCTTTCTATCGATGGAATCAGAAGCGTAGAAAAAATAAATATTCACCAGAATCGTGGACTCCAGAAACATAAACGTTTTCAACTGGGTCTCGTTTCACTATCAAAAAGATAAAGCGAACGGGCCATATTCAATTTGACCGGAGTACAAGAAGGAGAATACCATAATACCGAAGCCAATACGTATGACTATCTGTCCAGTATGAGTAATATCCCATAAGTAGTTCGTAAAAAGTAGCTTAAATGGAACTGTAGTACTCAGAGGCACCAAACACACGGGAATGGAGCTCCTCTACCGCGGTGGAGCACCCAGAACCCGTGCCCCTCAACCAAATTAATTTCCAACCTCCAACCTTCCTCCAACCTCCAACATCCCCCTCAATTCGAGCACTTCCAATTGAACCACTACAAAGGCACTACTACCCTTCAGTCAGTGCTAATTGACATTCAATTGACCCCCTCATACCTCCAAATCCACCCTACAACCTCCACCCCCACCACGGGGTTCTACCAGCGAAAATGCCCACCGACTCCGACGACGAAGCCCTCTTCGCCGCCCTCGAAAACGAAGAAGACCCCAGCTACCGCGACACGCGCATCCAACAACTAAACGCCGAATTCGCATCCTCAAAAACAAACCGTACCTCAGACACTTCCCCCAACACTTTCACCAGTACAACAATCACCCACTCCGAAACCTATCCCACCCTACCCAGCGACCAATCCGTCCTGGACCACACAACCTCCTCCACACGCAGCCTAATCCACTTCTACCACCCGGACTTCACCCGGTGCAGCATAATGGACAAAACCCTCACAGTGCTCGCCTCGCTACACCACGAAGTGCGCTTCGCGCGTGTAGACGTGCGGAACACGCCTTTTCTCGTCGAGAAACTCGGTATACGGGTATTGCCGTGCGTGATTGGGTTTAAGGATGGGGTGGGCGTGGAACGGGTAGTTGGATTTGAGGGACTCGGGGAGAGGGGGTTTGATGGGACGGATGGGGGGTTTAGTGTTGGGGTTTTTGAGAGGAGGATGGTTTCGAAGGGGGTTTTCGTGGGGGTTAAGGTTGGGGATGAGGGGGGTGATGGGGAGGAGAGTCGGGGGGAGAGTGAGGATGAGAGGAGGAAAAGGAATGGGGGGAGGAAGACGATTCGGAGTGGGAAGGTTAGGAGGGATGAGGAGGATGATGATGATGATTGGGATTAAAGATGATGTTTGGAAAGGGGTTCAGTCTGGCTTGAGGACGGTTGTATATTTGATATTGGCTATGACATACCTGGATGATTTGATTGATACAAGATACAGAGATACCAATCAAGAAAACAACAGACCTGCCATCATACGCAGTCTGATATACACAAGACTCAAGACCCAACCCAAGGGAAAATGAATTCAAGCCCGACACTCGACAGCGCAGACCACTTAAACACTGCATCACCATAGAATTACAGACAAATATCAATGAGTCAACAAAAAAGAAGGCTTCGAGACCATGAGCACAGAAGCCAGCTTGATGGCAAGTCCAAGAAAAAAAAAGCAAAAAACACTAAACAAAAAAATGAGACAAGCTTAAAACCTCAATCCCCCTAAAGTTACAACAAATGCCGCAAAGGCACAGGACCGGAGAGAACACAGATGGAAAAAGGAAAAAAGAGGAAAAAATAAAGTTCTATACACGAAGCAGAAACAGTGGCACATAGATCCAAAAGTTCGTTTCATCGACGCCTGCGTTGCCCTTGGGGAAAAGAAACAGTAGAGCCCAGTATGAGAGAGTGATAGGTAAAGAGGTGGTGGTAGAGGTAGATAAAAGACACGGCGAGAAGGGGAAGGAGAACAACGAGATAATGAAGACAGTTCCACATATTCAACGCAAGCACGAGCACGAGTTCACAAACTCAAAACTCTAAATGGCCACGTTCTTCATCTCTCCAAGGACCTCCGAATCCATCACACTCGAAGGTTCCGCAGTTCCGTCACTCTTTTCACTCTTCTCATTCTCGGGCTTCGTTTTGGTCGTCTTCTCGGGGAATCCCTCATTCTCCTTGTTGGAGATCTGAGGCGTAGCAACCTCCATCAGATCTTCAGTCTGCTCTGCCTCCTTGTCGTGCTCCCGGGGATCCTCCGAGATCGTGGGGCCCGCTGTGGTAATGGGACTTGAGGTTTCCTCCGTCACGCGAGCCAGAGGGCTGGACACACCGAAGGGCGTCTTAGGGCTTTGTGTTGGACCCTTGGAGAACCGATGCGGCGAGCGGCCACGCTCTTCAGCCCGAGTTGGGCTGCCATATGGCGAGTCCCGACTGCTGGATTTGCCATTGCCATTCACACCCAACCCATTGGGAGCGCGTCGTCGGGGCGCCCGACGTCCGTATTTCTGGTCTGTCCGCCAGCGCAAAATCTCCAGGTATGGTGGCTCAACATTTTGCGACTTGAACTCCCGCAGCTTCATCTCGTTGGTCTCCTCCTCGATAAAAGTCT
This sequence comes from Penicillium sp. PF1803, assembly GCA_023626575.1. NCBI lineage: Eukaryota > Fungi > Ascomycota > Eurotiomycetes > Eurotiales > Aspergillaceae > Penicillium > Penicillium sp. PF1803. The sequence continues at coordinate 153,702 of JAMAGZ010000061.1, read as the reverse complement.
TGCCGCTGCATAGATCCTCCGCAAAAACAGCCAAAAAGGCTGCCCAGGACCGTGCAACCACATATTTGCAGTCGTAGTCGCGACCAAAGATGATAACCTGACCCCATTTACCGGCAGGTCCGGGTGCCAGATCGATTGCGATGTGGTTGCCGCCCCAGTCGCGGGCAACGGGAATCCAGGCGGGGTGGGCATATGCCTTTTGCACAGCACCGGGTGGTTGAGAGTCCTGGCGGTCGAGCAGATCATTGCGCCAGGCGCCTGGGTTGCTTTGTTGTTGGGCAGCGGCAGAGGACGAGCTGGCGGCGGAGCTAGATACCGGCGCAGAGAGGGGAGCATTGTGGCTCAGGAATTCGTCGTTTACCGTCTTCCAGTTCCTCCGCTCCTGCACAATCTCCTCGCAATCCAACAGCATGCAGCTGAACAGAACGCCCGTGGGCAGACCGGGCCGCTCCTGACCATCGTGGATCATCAAGGACTCGCGCAACTCCAAGGGCAGAGTGCAATCCAACTCGTGTTCCAATTCATTAATATCATTTTGTGTGCATCCTTCGCCGAGATTGTCCAAAAGTTCCTCGTAGTTGTGCTCCAACCACCGCTCAATCTTGCGCCAGGAGTGAGCGACCGGGGGTGGAGGGGGCGCGCCGTCATGGAAGCTCTGCATCTGAATCTCAGGCGGGCCATCGGCCTGCTCGTTGGAACCGCGTTTTTGAGACGCCAGCGATCGCATGCCCGGTGAATAGGGGCGATTTGGCGAACCCACCTCGGTTGGAGATCCGTTCCATTCGGTCGCCTGTGCGGATGCCAAGCCCTTGGTTGGTTCGTCGTCATAGGGGCTGGAGAGGTCGGGGCGGGACTCGATGGCGCTGGTAGCAATGGAGGTGAGAGGTTCATGGCGACTTTGGCTCAGGGGGACGTGTCGACCAGTGCGATAGGGAGAGTCGTGAGAGGCATGACGGTCATAGGAGGTCATGGTATGCCAGAAGGAGCGCCATGCCGAACCGAATCTGGAGGATAGGCCAGGGGGTTAGCGGAGAGCGGGAGGAGAAAAGCAGCAGCACGAGGATGAGCAGAGAGGGTGCGATAGTAAGGATAAGAAAATAGCAAGGAGAGAGAGGCAGAGGAACTTACGGGTTCGCCATGGTGTCAAGATGGAGAGGGTCGGATTCTGTCAGAAAGGACACAAGAGGACGGTCATTGGCGACCGAGTCTCCGATGGGATCAGCGAGAGAGGGAGAGGTGTAGTCGAGATGGGCAGGTTGAGCAGGGAATAAAGGAGGAAATCACGAGTGCCAGCAGTTGAAAAACAGGGAAGAAGAAGAAGTGTCTCAAGAGGGAGAAGTTGAAGTGGAAGTTAAGAGTCTCGAGGGTTAGGTAAGGATGGCAGGAACGAAAATTATGATAGAAAGGTGGATGGATGGTGGTCCTTTCCCCGTGATTTTGTGAGGATCCGCTCTTTTTGGGGCCTTGGGACCGACTTTTTTTTGGTTTTTGGTTTTTGGACGGACCAGTCGCCTGCAATTAGAAAAAGGGTACCTGAAAAAAGGCTGAACCTGAACCTGGACCTGAACCTGAACCACTGAACCGTTTAACCAGATGCGTTGGTGAGTACAATGTACTTGGTAGTACTCTGCTCTGTATGTACCTCCCTCAGGTCCAACGCCCCTGGCCGCATCCAGGTCCATGACCCTCTCAGGCATGCAGATCATGATGTCGTCGCTGGTCCCGAGTGCAACATACCAGGCCCTTTTCTTATGTTCGCCTTCACTGTCCATCTACGAATTATGCAATTATGACAATGATAATCGCATTTGTTCTACCAACTCACCAAACTCTGACGTACATATATGCCCATGCCTACATGCATCGAGTCTGCCTAAAGTGCTGACGGACATAGTTCAGCATGTGCAGCTGAGACGCCATTCAGACCAACATTACTTATTTGCTTACTGGGTACTAGTACTACTACATTGTTGACACGACAAATACCCTCAAGCGGCCTAGCCGAGTTTGGTACGAGAACTTTTCCAGAACATTCAGAAGAACATAATATGATGTAGTATGATGGACTATCCCCCCCCCCCCCTACAGTAGTACTGTATCAGCCCTGGTAAACCTCAGCCACTTCTATGCCGTGGCGTCCACCCTCCTGTCCCAAATTAAGCTTCATCAGGTCCGAGACAAGATCGACGGCCAGAACACAAGAAGAACAATACGAAATTCCCAAGATATGATAGCGTCTCGGTAATTATCACGGCACACAGATATTACAAACTACAGTACAGTAGGTCTATCTACTAGAAATAGAAAAATTCCAGAGACCATCCCTCAAATGCCCTTCCAGGGTTTCCACCAAAAAAAACCACTTCACTTTCCTATCCTCCGTCCAGGGGATAAGACCCAATCTGACCGCAGTATAAAATTAGCACTTGGCCCAGACAAATCCGAGTGGAGCAGCCCGACCGGCGGCGGGGAGGGCGATTACATATTAAGGGGGTGTGGAAGAAATGGAAGAATCCGCCCACGTAACGCCCGCGTAGACAAGTCTAAGACCGAGATAAACCACGTATGAATGTCCACTATTAAGTACAGATATTGTAGCTTTTCGTATGTACTACAGTAGTACTCCGTATAGTATTGTAACTTCCACAGACCCTGATTGAAGATTGAACAGTGTTCCAACTTCCTAGGGCCTCGCCAAGCACGCCACCGATCCCCGTTCTGGCTAATTTCTAATTGAGATCAGCGCCGAGGACCAAACCATCATCTCGTTCTTGAGCTCCACGGGGAGGCCCCTCCGCAAGAATTTTAGTTTTTACCGGGTGGAGAGAGAACGTTGGTTGAATTGAATTGAAATGAAATCTGATTCGGTGGTTTCAACTAGTCCACCTAGGGAGTCATTAAAAAAAAGGTTAACACACCGGGACATTAAAGGGTGGTCTTAGATCTATCAACCAAGGTTTGGAAGCGAGATATGAAAATTCATGATTGTAGCATTGTTATATCAGATGTTGACTGACCTACCATGAATACTGCCTGAAGCTTGAATGATACAATATCATGAATAAAGAGGCATGTATCAGTGATGGGCTTATCTACCTACACATCCCCCATGATCTTTGACAAAGATCTATTTCGAGACTGCTCGATAGTTGACACTTAAAAAGTCAGCGACATACTGTACTGGAGAATGACTTTTGCATGACAGCAATTGTGATTAGTATTCAAGAGATCTTACCTGCGATTAGTATCCGAACACCTTACCTGCAATCCACAAATGCTCTCACGAGAATCCATATACCCTACCATCTACAAAACACTACAAAGGGAATATCTACGACCCGCACATTCAAACGAGTGGACGCGAATGGATTCGCAACAGACAAACTGCTAGGGGAGAAGTATCAAAAATCAAGACCTGACCTGATCAGACCTGATCAGACAAGAGTCTCGAGAGCAAACGCAAGGGGAAGTACACCGAGTGCACTGCCCTGACTAGCCTAACCACCAAGTACGATAGTCAGCCATCGCCAACGGTAGGCACTCGACACAAGAAAGCCAAAAAAACAAAGGGGAAGAAAATGACAAAAGCGAGAGAATGACGGTCTCGCCCAGACCAAGAAAACCAGCAACCATGAATGCAACTGCCGAACACAAATCACAGCGCAACCAGTCAAGCAAGAAGGGTATTATTCCATACCCCTCAAGCCCAACCGACCAGACTGGATCTAAGTGCCATGCAAATGTAGAACGAGCACAACTAATTGCGAATTGCAGGAATCCCGACTCCGACCGATGCAAACGAAGCGGCCCGGCTTCGTCAAACAAAAACCTGAACCGAGCCCAAACCCAATCAGTCAAAGCCGAATTCAAGTGAATGAACCTCCACTGGAAGCCAGAAACCCATTGTATCAAGAGAAACACCGCCCGACCGAGTATCGTTGTCATCATTTGCCAGGGAAAAAAAGTAGCAGACGTGGAAGCGAAAAAGGAAATAGGTGGAAGACATAGAAGACGAGATGCGAATGGCAAAGGACAGGGCAAAAGAAAAGAGATGGAGCATGAGCTGCTGAGGGTAACACAAGAAAACAGAGAACATCCTTAGACCCAGTCCAGGAATGTTATGCAAGCCGCCTGTGAAACCGATGCATGAAGCCGTGGAACGCAAAGAAAGAAGCATGGCAAAGAACAGACACACATGTCCCAAAGAAGGCAAGAGTGTGTTGAAAGACAAGTTGTGCAGAAAAAGATATCACGCCCATATCATTATCTTGAGAAATAGCATGAAAAACCGAAAGATAAAAGCGAAAGCATTGAGCTAAGCAAATGACCTCTGCATGCCACTAGATGGAAGACCTGGTCCCGGGGCCTGGGCCGCATCCAGCTTCAGGATTCGCCGCAAGTCATCCTCCATCTTCTTGGTATCAACCGGGCGGGAAGTGGACGGAGATGGGGAATTGGTTGGCAAAGCAAAGGCTGCCTGGGTGTACTGAGGCTGTGGCGAAACAAAGCCAGGCTGCTGCGGGATAGGTGCAGGGGCAGTGGCCGCATAATGATTATTCCTGTAGGGCACAGGCGACGAGTGACCAGAAGGGTAACCATTGCTGTAGTAAGCATTACCATAGCCATCGCTGTGGCCATTGGTTCCGGAGACTTCGCGTCTTAGAGGCGAGTTGGCGTTCCGGATCGGCTGAGAACCATTGGCGTGGGTGTAGGGGTACAAAGGATGACCAGCGATGTTACGGTGGTTGTTGTTGTCGATGTGCCCCGGCTGCAGTGGACCGGCAGGAGAATAATCGTGCGACAAAATAGCCGGAGGACCCGAGGACGTGCGCATGGGAGTCGCGTAGTGAGGAACGGTCGCATTGATGTTGGGCCGAGTGGCATGACCCCCGTAGTTGCCCAGGTGCGCCTGAGCTGGAGGAGAGGTTGACGAAGAGGGCGGCTCCTGAGGGCGCGGGTTCAGCAACATGTGCTTCAGCTGCTCGGTCTTCATGCGGGCGTGATCTTCAGCAGTAGTAGCTGGAGCGGGACTGGGAGACTGAGACGGGGAACTGGAAGATCGGAAAGCGTTCAGGCGATCTTGGAACGAAGGCGCAAACGAAGGACCGATTGGCGAAGCCCGCGTACGCTCAGATTCCAGGTCCATTGGGAACATACCACCGGGCGTGTGTCTGTTGAGTGCCTGCAGTTTTTGGGAATCGGTCTGCGGCGAGTGCACGCGGTGGGCTGCCTCGGGGCTGTTCATGGTATTGGCAGTACGGGCCTGAACAGCGGCCTTGAAGAGGAAATCAAGAGGTGTGGGTTGCGCCGCCTGAGTTGTGGCCACAGTATGCGGGCGAGCTGATCGTGGCTTGGACGGAGTGGTCTCAAGATCGGGTTCCATCTCCGCGCTGTCACTATCAGTCTCCAGAGTTGGCGCGAGATCGGAATCGGGGAAAGATTTGGAAAAGAAGCTCGGAATAGGCAATGCCGATGGCGCGGGAGAGGCATGGAAGGTTGGACCTGCGTAGGCCGCCGAGTTATCCTTGGCTTGAGGAGTCGCCACGCTAGGCTGAGAGTTGGTGTGTCGGTGACCATTCTGATGACCATTTTGGGTCGGGGCAGGCGACACTCCATTGATATTGCGCGGTTGAGGCTTCTTGCCAGAGCGTGGAGGCTTCTTCTTGGAATGGACGTTGACTGATGAATCGGTCATGATTCCAGCCGGACTCATGTTGCGCGGCGGCGAAGACGGCGGGGTGCTCAGCATAGCGGGGTGCTGTGGATGCGGGGTAGTCATCTTCTTCGACGGTCTTCGGTTGTTGTTGTTGTTGGCAGTGTTGTTGCTATTCCGAGCGCCCTTTGGAGTGGGAACGTGGGGAGTTTGGGTCGACATGATGGCGAATTGCTTTGGCTTAAAAAATAGGCAGCCTGGGTTGGGAAGATATCGGAGAAAGGAGATAGAAACAGAAAAGGTATGAAGCGCTCAGATAGAGAGAACAGTAATGATAAAGTCAAAGGAGGAGAAAGCCCAGTCACTGCTCAGCAGCTGTCGACAGAATTAGAGAGATGATCCAACGCCGGAGAAGCAGAGGCAGAGCAAAGAACGAACAAGGTCGTGCGACGGTTTGCAAAGAAAGACCGAGCACAAAAGCGAAAAGGAAGGTCTAGAGTGTTGAAGGGAGAAGTACAACCGAATCGCACGAGAGAGGCATGTCTAGCGAAGATTGTAGAGGGTATGGGCTGAAAGAAGAGAAGAGGAGAATGAGAGTCATCGCCAAGTGACGGAGTTGGCTCGCAGGCGCAGCGGGGGATGACTAAGGATCTCCGCCACTCAGCCCGGAATTTTGCCCAGTCCGCCCTGTCTACCGCCTGACGTTTAACTGTACGGACTAGGCTTAGCTATCGTCGTGAACCAGACAAACATAATCAAACAGATCAAGTGGGGGAGCTATCCAGACCTTTTGAGGCTCCGCGATTCCTTATCACCATCATCTTTCCACCTTCAAGGTTGTCATCCCTCTACTACACTTTCTAGGGTCCTACCGCTACACTCCAAGGTCCCCTCTAGGTAACCCTCACTTCCCCGACTCTCTATTCATCCCTCCCCACCTTCACTTCCGTCACCTACCACGACCACAAACCACCACTACGCTACCACAGCTATGGCGGACGTCGAAATGAAAGAAGCATCAACCTCCTCATCTAAGGGCAAGGCTGTTGCCAAGGGCGGCGATGGAGCCAGCGACAAGAAGAAGTTCGAAGTGAAGAAGGTACATCTACCCAGGAACCTTGGGAGCATCTCACCTTGAAACAAGAATAGCTCACCTGAGACTCTTATCTAGTGGAATGCCGTCGCCCTCTGGGCTTGGGATATCGTCGTTGACAACTGCGCCATTTGCCGGAACCACATTATGGACTTGTGTACGTCGACAACATTGGAAACCCATCTCCGCTGATGAAGTAACATCAATACTAACATTACCACTACTACAGGCATCGAGTGCCAAGCCAACCAAGGCTCATCAACTAATGAGGAGTGCACTGTCGCCTGGGGTATTTGCAATGTCCGTATACCCATTCCGAACCGAACCGTTGACGAGAACCCCGGTTCTGCCCTTACCCTTGACTATGAATCTTATGACTGACTTCCCCTCGCTCTCTCTAGCACGCCTTCCACTTCCACTGCATCTCCCGATGGCTCAAGACCCGACAGGTATGCCCACTTGACAACCGAGACTGGGAGTTCCAGAAGTACGGACGGTAAACGGCGCTGGGCGTCGTCAGTCGATTGAATTTCAAAGTTTCAAGTTACCCTTTTTACAATTTCCACGAGAACAATGCAATGCCCGGGCTTTGGCTTATGAGTCCTTTTTACACCTTCATACACAATACACATACACACTCGCAGGACCGGCCCGGAGAAGGATCAGAATGAATGATTAAAATAGAGTGATGGTGTACAAAACAACCATTGGAATACTTATGGTCCATATTTTAGCTGAGCTGTAGCTGTAGCTCTAAGTGCCCAATCCACTTACTTCCTTCCAGAGCCTATTCATTCTCATATTCCAATATTCCAAAAATCCACGCATATCAGCGTAGCATGCCTCCAAACAAAATCCCAATATCCATTCCCAAATCTCGAACTCTCGAATCTCATTCCTATTCCTATCCCCTTCAATTAACCTTAACCCCATCAACCACAACCCCAACCCCACCCACCTTCCCAGCCTTACTCCCAAACCACGTCTCCGGATTCCGATTATACATCGGCCAAGGCGGAACAACAACCAACGCGGTGAACAATGTCCCGCCTAGTCCGGTCCATAGCGTGAGGTGGATGTCTTTGTAGATGTAGCCGATGAGGAAGCTGAGTGTCTGTATATGAGAAAGAGAGGGGATTAGTAAACGGAAAGGGACTGTGTAAGTCGGAGTTTGGAGCTTGGGTTGATTAGGGTTGGAAGGTTGTAGGTGGGTGCAAGAAGGCGAGACTTACGCCGGAGATTATGAGGAGGGCTGTGCTGAGGAGTTCGGCTAGACGTTGACCGTGGAAGTCCTAGATATGCGTTGTTAGTCAATTAGCCAAATAGGTAGATAAGTAGGTCATTAGGTAGAGTTGAAGCTTCGTGTCCGCATTGCGACTTGGATTGTATACGCCGCGCAAAACGTGACAGGGATGGCGTGGTGGTGTGGTGGAAACATACAATCTGGCCTTCAAAGGCATCTTGTAATGGAGCCAGGATATTATCCATATTTTCGCTGGTGAATGGACTCGAGGATCTTCAATTGTTCGGGGCGATCGGAGTTGCGTTTCTGGGGTCGGGAGCTCTAGGTGACTGGAGGGCTTATCGTAATGTTGTCATCTGCCCACCGCCTCCGCCTGCGGACTGGACCCGCTATGTAGAGTATGTACGGAGTACATGCCGTGTAGATAATACGGTGGAAGTGCACTTCTGCTGCAATTTATCAATCTCCTGTTAAACTATCCATTAGAAATATTAGAATAAACCGCTTCAAAGAAACTGAAGTATCGAACTTGAGTACTTCCGAAAAAAGTAAGACATGTTGCTCATGATTCATCTATGTATTCCGTATGTCTATCTCTATAGAACCCGGCCCGCATATCATACTTCAGAATAATAATAAGCGACCACTCATATCAATGACCAGTATCCAAGCGCTCGGTCTCCCGCAAATCCTGGTCCCAGCTATAACATTTCCAGGCTAAATGATCAACGATAAACGAAAAGAAAAGAATAAGTAAAAGGAGAAGGATGATCTCCACAGCTACATGCAGCTGCCATGCATAGCATGAAGAAAGCAGCGGTGTGCAAAACGCTATATCTCGCATACCGAAACATGGCTCGAGAAGTGATGGACGTGGATGCACTCGTCCCCGTCAGCCAATGCTCTTGGTTTTCGAGGGACTCCTTCGCCTCATGCACGCTTCCCGGCTCGATCCAGAGAGTACCGAGCCCTCGTGGCTCCCAGCTTGCTGCCGTAAGTTTATCCAAACATACAGCAACGCACGAGTACGTCATATTTAGATCGCCAGCGAAACGATCGACCCTATGATGAGGGGAAGAACCAGGGAGCATCCCTCAGGGATAGCTCTATTTCGCAGTAACAGTGGCACCATCCTGAGCAGGCTCAAGCAACTTCCACTGGCAAGTGATGTTGTTAGTGGCAAAGTGGGCGATGATACGGTCAGCGATCTCGGTGAAGCGATCCGTGGCCAGGGCCAGGATCGTCGGTCCCGCGCCGGACAGGCAGATACCCAGAAGGCCGGGCTGGGTGGCCGGGCTCATGGATTGCAGGATTTCGGTCAGACCGGGGATGAGGGTCTTGCGGTATGGCTGGTGGACTTTGTCTTGCATCGCGAGGTAGATCATGTCCGGGTCTGGTGGGGAGCTACCCAGGGCGGCGGGGAGGAGGGCAGCGCGTTGGAGGTTGAAGACCTGGAAGTGGGATGTGTTAGATAAAGCTGGCGTAGATCTACGAAGATGGTACAAGACAAGTCGAGGCAAGCCAAGCCATGTCTCAAGGAAAGGATCGAGCTTCCCGAGGGAACTATTTCACGTACCACGTCGGCCCGGGTGTACGTCTGGGGAAGCACGTTGCGGGCATTGGCAGTCGGCACTACAAAGTCTGGGATAATCGCTATGGCCTTGATCTCCGGGGCCCAGTCGAACTTGCGGTAGTGACCAATGCCCAATGGAGGCTCTGGGGGCTTGACACCGGTATCGATGCCACCGGCCGGCGCGGGCAGGACCTCACTGAGAGGGATCTCTTTGCGCGCAACATCTTCGGGCTTCAGCTCGTTCAGGTAGGTACCCACGAAGCCACCGAATAGGGATGCAGCGACGTTATCAGGGTGTCGCTCTAGAAAACAAAATCCCATGTTAGTTCATGCAAGCCATTATGCGGGGGGTTTCTTTTGGATCAAGGAAGATCCAATTGATTCTTTTGCTCCGGCCATGAGTTCTTGTGCAGATACTAGTGTGAACCAGAGCCCTGCGCCAGCAATAAAAGGCAACCATATTGACATCCTTCGTCCAATGTCAAGGAACATTCCACCTACCAATCATCAAGCAGTAATCGAGCAGGCGGTCCTTGCTCAAGCCCAGCTTACCGACCTCGTTCGCCAGCATTACACCGGCGACAACGGCCGTGCCCGACGATCCCAGACCCCGACCCAGCGGAATAGGGTTGACGATATGCACGGAGGTCTCGACGGGGAAAGCGCGCTGGTCATGGCAGCGGAGGACATAGAGGGCGACGCGGGTGATGAGGTTAACCTCGGGGTCGAGACTGATCTGCTCGGTGGACTTGCTCTGGTCCTCGTAGGTGACGGCGCAGTTAAGCGGGAGTGTGGAGGAGCCCTTGGTCGGGTCGATAGTGACGTGGATGTCGAGATGGAGGGACAAGGCCAGGCCGATCACATCGAAGCCGGGGCCGATGTTGGCAGAGGAGCAAGGGGTTCTAATGACGAAGGAGGAGGCCATGGTGAGCGAAGGAGGGGGGGAGGAGAAATTGCGAATCAGACGCCTCCAATGATTCAATGGCCTGTTCCCTTGGAGGAATTGGTGCCAATTGAGGGGGTGAGGGTATGTTTCGTTTACTGTTGCTCTGTGAGTTGATTGAATTATTGTATGGAGGGGCTGTGACTATGACTCGATGCGGGTCTTGGCAGAAAAAAAGAGTCCGACGTCGGGGAAAATTGAGTGGAGTCGGATCATCTCACAGGTGACAGATCAATTGGTTCGATCGGTAAGGCTAAGCTAGGGGATTTGGTGAGGACTAAGTGGTCAGCCAGAAGACTTCATAGGTTGAATTAAAAGTGGTAAAGGGTCAGGTGTCGTGTGCTCTTTTTCTCTTTTCTTCCTTCTCTAATTAGTACTTTCTCGTCGCATACTACTCCATCGTCGGCGTGTTGCTATCTCGTCTCCACCAGTGCTGAACGACACATTAGAGGAGCATGCGGGGACAAAGAGGAGACTCGTTTCGTGCATGCTAGGATGCTAGGCCTATATTAGTATCTCAATATGATTACAGTATCGTTGTTCATGGTTATCTACGGGTCTTTGTTTCAGAGTCGTGTTGCAACTATTCTAGTATGTTTAGGACTTTAGGCATGGAGTTATCTACAGACTACGAAAAGTAGGTGCCTAACTATGGAGTCATCAATTTCACTACTGTTAGTAATTTTAGTACGGTGGATAAGACATACTCGTCTGGACCATAATTAGTAGGCGAGTCAGTCAGTACTGTACAGACTATGGAGTCCTACAGTCAGTAAATTGAGGGCCTCGGCCATCTTTATAATATAGCCGTTTAGAAAGAACCACTACTATTATTATACGAGATCACTCAGCTAATTTAACAGAAAGAAGTCTTATCACGGTATCACCGTTGTGGTCATCCGGTCGACGCCATCATATGCAGGGATTCGGGAAAAAGCATTGACAGTCAGCGCTTAACCCTATCTCGAGGGTACTAGCTCACAAGTACTAGGATATGCCGGTGAAGATTCGGCAAGAAATGCCTCATGGCGAACGAAAGTGGTGACGAGGGACAAGAGGTGTGGCTGGAACCAACTAGAGACGAAAGAGGGTAAAAGTCTACGTTTAGTCCGTTTAGTTTTTAGTCGAGTTGTTCTGGCCGGGGAACGCCGTCTGCAACCTGACCCGCCGATAATTTTTACTACGGTGGCGGTCAGATACGAGCTGCAGTAGTCGAGCAATTCTCAGTCAATTGTATATGAAATGTGTAGAGAGAAATATCAGAATACATGTGTTTAGGATATCTTAAGAGTTCCCACTATTTAATTCTCCATGGTGGATCTAACAGTCCAAATACTCTGTTCGGAGTATTTATACTTGCAGTACCCTAGTACCCACCCTAGTACCGCCATCGTGACTGGCCCATCGCCCGCATCCATCGGCGGCGCCCATTTTAGCCCGTGCGTCTCTCGCCACAAACCTTTCGTCTCGGCGCCACTTTTTCCTGTTTTCCTTCACCCACCACCACTTCCCCCCCGTCTATCGAGACCTTTAATACCATCGCATTTCTACTCGGGAAAAGCAAATTCCCTGTCAAATCTTTGCTCCCTCTCTGAACCACCTTTAAACCTACCCCCGAAAGAGGCCCTTTGCAGATTCATTTCCTATCGCGGAAAAGACTCTGCTCAGATCCTCTGATATCTTCTGATACAAGCTTGCGACCCAGCTCGCTCGCTTCAACTCTTGCTCACTCAACTCTCACCTCGTCGCCCTGGAGCACTATCGCTCCCCTTCATTCGACTCTTTCAAGTTGGCGGGACTTCGCTACACTCAGTACTCCTCTCTCCTCCACCCTCTTGCAGGCCCTAAGTTCCGGGTCTTCTGCGGGGGCGACACCAGACCCCCCTAACTTGGCTCACCCCCCTTTTTGAGCGTCGCAGCCAGACGTACGTCGGGAACGCCAGACCCTCGTGAAGGGTCTGGCTCATGGATGGAGGCCCATTTCCCATAACACGGTCCTCTTAAATCAAGAACACCGGCTTACGTTCTGTGGCTGTTCGTGCTGCCGACAAAGCAATATTAAATCAAACTCAAAACACCATATCTCAAGTCGATATCGACATTGTTCCCATACCAAGGAAAATTCCCATACCAAGGAAAATCAAATAGCCCAACCTGGCGAACTAAACTTGAACTCGATCAATCCGATTCACCTCCTCCCCTCCCCTCCTCTTCCCTTTTCCTCTCAAGAAAAAAAGGATATCAATCCACCAGAAAACAAGACACTATCGCAGCAATGTCCAGCAGCCACCGTTCCGAGAAGGACCTGTGCCTGACCCGGTACAGCACCCCAGTTCCAGAGCTGGATGACCACCGCTTCCACTTGTACGCCATGAATACCCCCCGCATCGAAACCCCCCATGATGAACCATTGAGCCGCCAGAACACCGCTGCTCCACAGGGGCCAAGAGGCGAAATGGCGCCCGAGCGTCCCGACCTGTTGCAAGTGCAAGATGCCTTGCGTGAAGCCGCTCCCGTCTTCCGAGACTTTGAACAGGCCGTGATTGATGATGATCGCTCGGAGCATGACGTACCTGGAATGGGCCGACGCTTCTCGGTCGACCCCGCGGCGAATTACCACACGCCTCGGCGCATCAGCTGTGCCCAACAGGACCTAGTGGGAGGCAACTTGTCCCGCAGTTCCTCCGTCTCGGCGCGGTCTTCGTCCCCGCCTAACTCGGTTGATGCTTTTGCGGACCCTCGTCGTCGTGAGCGTGCCAATACTCTGGAAAGCCATGCGCCCCCAGATCTGGAGGCTATGCTGCAGCGTACCGTTTCGGGTGGCACCCATGCGCGCCGTCCTACCTTCAGCAACGCCAGTGCCATCCGGCCCCCGCCTGGTGACATCTCTGTTTGTGCTCCGGAGGAGCCTGGTGTGCCGATTACCTATGACGAGCCTGGTCGTATCCCGGTCATTGACTATGAGGAATTGGAGGAATTCGTTGCTCTTAACCAGCAAAACAAGATTGCTACGGGTAACAACAACTGCCGCCGCAAGCATAGCCTGAGCTCTCAGAGCAAGAAGCCTCGGATTTTCTACGATCTACGTCCGGGTGTGAAGAGTCCTGAATTGGAGGAATTCAAGAAGGCCGATTACGATTCGTCGGATACTTGCGATGTATGTGACGAGGTGGATGAAAAGAAGCCCAAGGTGCTGGACGAGAAGGAGCTGGTTGAGACGCTCCCCAACATTAACGAACCCATGCGTTTTGGTTTCTTCTCGTCCGAATCGCAGACTACCGTGCACGCTGCCGAACTGGGAGATTTGGTACTCCCCGGTGACAGCTTCCGCGACCTGTTCCAGCTGGGCCCGGAAGGTGGTGTGTGGTGGTTGGATGTGGTTAATCCTACGGAGGAGGAGCTCGGTGCCATTTCGCGGGCGTTCTCAATTCACCCGCTGACCACGGAGGATATCCATACGCAGGAGGCGCGTGAGAAGGTGGAACTGTTCAAGCAGTACTACTTTGTCTGTTTCCGCACTTTCTACCAGATGGACAAGACCAGTGAAGAGTTTTTGGAGCCGGTCAACTTTTACATGGTTGTTTTCCGGGATGGAGTGCTGACGTTCTCGTTTGTGGAGAACCCGCACGCCTCTAATGTGCGCAAGCGTATTGGAAAGCTGCGCGATTATGTCTCGCTCAGCAGTGATTGGATTTGTTACGCCATGATCGACGACATTGTCGATAGCTTCGGTCCCGTCATTCGGGATGTCGAGCTTGAGTCTGAGGCGATCGAAGACCACGTGTTCATCGCCCGCGTTGATGACTTTGAGTCCTTCCTGCCACGCATTGGCGGTCTCCGCAAGAAGGTCATGAGTCTGATGCGTCTGTTAGGTGGTAAGGCGGATGTTATCCGCGGTTTTTCTAAGCGATGCAATGAGCAGTACTCGGTGACGCCTCGCGGCGACATTGGTCTGTATCTGGGTGATATTCAGGATCACGTCGTGACTATGATGTCGAACCTGGCTCACTTTGAGAAGATGCTTAGCCGTTCGCATACCAACTACCTGGCACAGTTGAATGTGACCAACCTCGTGCTGGGCAATCATGTCAACAAGGTGCTGAGCAAGGTCACCCTCATCGCAACTATTCTAGTCCCGATGAACCTGATCTGCGGTCTCTTCGGCATGAACGTTAACGTGCCTGGCAAGGATGATGGGGGCCTGGGATGGTTCTTTGGTATTATTGGTGTCATGGGAGCCATTGTGGCTGTCAGCGTGTGCCTAGCGAGGTGGCAGAAGCTGGTCTAATGATCTGCACGGGGGAGATTTGTTTTTGGCGAGAGACAGTTTTGATGATCTCTATTTTCTTGAACTTTTTGGTTTCATTTCTGTGACTTAATTTCCCTGGCTGTGCCATTTGTACCTTGGTCATTTTTTGATATAACGACTAGCTCTGTGAGCCTGGGGTCGTCTTTCGAGTACATTTTGGCATCACTTACAATTCAGCTTTTGCATATGTGAATACTTGGAAATAGATATGATTGCATCAAATATTAGAGATCGTACACTCTCTCATCGTAGCTAGTAATGAAAAGTCAATAATATCTTCTATTGGATATGAATCTAGACTGGCCTATGAGACATACTTCACCAGCCACGCGTCAGTGGCAACCGCCAAGGCATCAAGGCAACAACAATCCGATAAGGCTTATTTCCGCGATTAGCATCTGTTCATCCTCCACCAAACGTACCAGTCGATTACATGCAGCAGAGGACATTGCGCCTTTCAAGAAGAGGTCTGCAAGTTGGTCGCTCTTGGTAACAGTTTCCCAGGGTGTCACACCACTCGCCAAGCTATCCCTATCTTACATGCGCCTCCGACCTGAAGAACACATCTCGATGCGCAATCCCGCGCCCTGACAAACCCCCGAAGTCAACTTTCCATGCGACAACCATACGCTGCCCTGCAGTACTTGCTGACTGCAACGGTCCTCGGCACACTAAACCCGCTCTTGCTAGGGCTCGCTCACGCGTCGACCAGCCATGCCGCGGATATCCCACACGAGACGGAGAGCAGTCTGATCGGTGGGCCGATCATCAGCGACGGGGCTGGTTTCCCTATTCCGCTGGACTCGTTCAATGGGCTGGAGCTACGAGATAATGTAATCAAGGATGGGGAAACTGTCGAGCTGGACCTTGTGCGGAGGGGTTATCCCAGCGATGCGAAGTCGCTGGGTAACAACCAGTTCCAGAATTCGACGTTGGACGTTGGCGCTATACAATGGTTCTTCGTGACCAAGGAGGTGGTGAATGGCCAGCAGGCGACTACGATATCGACGTTGCCGGCTAGTCTGAGTTCCCGGGGTGTGAAGGGAAATGACGATGTCAAGCTTGAGCTGCGGAAACGACAACAAGCTGAGACACTGGCTAAGCGCGACCAGACGACGGTCTATCTGTCGCTGACGACGTGTCGCACGCCGACTTCGAATAGCAGTAGCACTGTTCCTGGTTCATTTCCTCAATTACAGGTCTACTACTCGACGAACGAATCGCTTGAAAAGCCCGGACCTGGCAAGGATGATAGTCTCCAGACTATGATCACAGCGGAAGGTGGTTATGCGATTGCCAATATCACGACCGCCGGTGACATTTTCATTGGCATCGTAGCACCCAACTCGACCACGTTCACGGGGAACTACGAATATCAAATCGCCGCTTCAATCGATGCACCTTTCCACAGCGTCCACGATGAGGGCTCATTCCTCTATTTCGTCGACGCTGATGTCTCGGCCGCCCTGCTGGTGACGAATAACTTGACTCAGTCTGAGCCAAACTCGACCAATTACCAGGAGTGGATGATGTTGAATCCACCGTACACCATGTTCGCACACAACATCAATAATACAGCGCTGGCAGGACTAGAGCGCTCATTTTGCGCGTTGGACCGACTGTCATCTCTAGGCCGGATTAGCAACTCTACTGAAATAGGAATGACTTCTCGCGGACTGGGAAATAAGCCCAAGGAGCAATTCTACATCACGGGGTTGAACCGGAGTTCTACGTACAACGGTATTCTAGCTATGGTGGGCAACTCGACTCAATCCGGGAACGGGATCATCGGAGGTGGAGGCTCAGTGTGGAAGGCGATGAACTTCACCACGAAAGCAGGTACGCATACGCGTAACCCCCGAAAACTCAAGTCCACCCCAAGACCTCCCCCACTAACACTTCTGAGGTAGATGACAATTGCGCCGTCCTCTTCAACCTATCCTTCTGCTCAGAAGTCGCCTACGCCGTCCCCGCCAACCCCCACCGCAAAAACATCAGCGAACTCCGCACAATCTACGATACCTACGCCTCCACCTACTACACCAATTTCAACTACAGCCTCCAACAAGTCCAATGCACCACCGAACCCGAATCAATGTACTCCCTCGCCGTCGACTGCACCGACTGCGCGACAGCCTACAAACAATGGCTCTGCAGCGTATCAATCCCACGCTGCGAAGACTTCTCTTCAACAGCATCATACCTGCAAGTCCGCAACGCGGGCCAATCATTTATAAACGGATCCTCGTTACCGGCTGATAGCGTCTATCGAGCAAGCGCTGTGACGAACGTGAGTCGGAATCCGCTGATTGATTCGCAGATTCAGCCCGGGCCGTATAAGGAGATTTTGCCGTGTCAGGATATTTGTTATACCCTTGTTAAGAGTTGTCCGAGTACGTTTGGGTTTGGGTGTCCGAGGGGTAAGTGGTTGAATGCTAGTTATGGGTATCGGAATGGGGATGGGGATATTACTTGTAGTTATTTGGGGGCGGCTTATTATTTGAATGGTGGTTCGAAGGGGGTGGTTCTTGGAGGTTGGGGGGTTTGGGTTGTGGTTCTCGGGGTGGGATTGCTTTTGTAGATTCTGTATTTAGTGTGATGTGTAGGATGAGTTGCATTTCGAGCGTTTTTGGAATTTGATTGTGAATATTGATTGATGTTTTTGGAATTAGATTTGGGGTTAATCCTGATATCTGATTGATACACTTGTTCTACGCCGTTAGAACCCTCCCGTTGCTGGGTTAATATATAGGCATAGGAGACCTTGTCTTGATGTACCGTAGCAAAATATACTTAGTGTATGATGCTCCGAAAGGCATTTCATGTACAAACCTTCTATATGTACTTGCAGTATCCCACACATCCCTCTATTCTAGTACTATACTGTATATCTCCAGCAGCCATTCCCTTCTCTATATCAAACCCAAACCACCCATCCACCCAACTCCACATTAAACCAAGGGTATATCACATCAATCAAGTCCATCAATCTCACCACTCCAATTCCTTCTTCTTACTCTTCCCACCTTCACTCCCCTCCCCATTTTGCCTCTGCTTGCCATCCCCTTCAACCCCCCTATCCCCCCACCTCCCCCTCCAAACATCCCTCTCCTCCCTCCACAAATCATTAACGCACGGATCACACGAACTCCCACAACAACTCCCCAATTCCGGCGGTGGAGGCGGGTCATTGTACCCGCGGGACGCGGCGCGGAGAAGTTGTTTTGTCCTTGTTCCGCTCAACCGGGTTTTTTGGAGGGTTCTGAAGAGCGGGACGGAGTCGGGGGTGTAGTATGGTTCTGGTTCTTGGAAGACTTGGGGGTCTTCGGGTTGATTTGGGATTGGTGGTGTTGATGGGTTTTTATTTGATGGTTCGGTGTTGGTAGTCGATGGTGAAGGTGAAGGTGAGCTTGAAGTTGAACTCTGGAGTAAAGAGCTGATAGGAGACCAGAGCGATGCTAACAGCGATGATGTAGAATTCATCTGTGCTGAGTCTGGGTCTGAGTTCTTAGACTCAGTACTTGAATCGGTCTTTGCATCTGGGCTTGCATGTTCAGTCCTCGCTGTCGAATTTGCCCCCGATCTGGTAGGATTGTCATTGTCACACTGCTGTTCCTGGACTGGCGCTGTAGAAGATGACTGTGACGGTGTTTGTTCAGGGTTGATTCCTGGTCCAACACTCATATCGTCTTAAATATTCGGCTCAAAAGGCCAGGGCTGGGATGGTCTGAGTCTTTTCCAAGGAAATGGCAATGATTTCTTTTGGATATTGGGTGCACGGGTCTATTGCTCTGATCCGAATCCGAATAATTGATTGGATTTGATTGACTGATCCGATTTAGCGATTCGTCTAGCCATGGAGAGAATCATACTTACCGAGTATGCGAGACTATAAGGATAATTGTTCAATGTTGCAGGTATAGAAAATGAGGGTTTCCGGGCAGATCAAGACCTACTGCATGGAATTAGCGGAAGTCCCGAGATCGGGCCGGATAGGATAAAGTTCGGGTATGTCCGTTTCCTGGTTCCGATTTCTCCGAGTATACAACTACTTCAGTCCAAGGTTATGTGTTATGAAATTAAGGGTACTGGATCATGATTTTGTGATGAGAATAGAAGGAGGTACTCGTTATACAAGATAAATTTCTACCCAAATGTGAGCTACGAATAGAAGAGGTAATTGGAACAGTGTAGAACTGTTAGAGGCCTAGAAGGGTTTCGGATGATGAAACCATCCTCAAGTCTCCACTAATATACTAGATTTACAAAGGTATCAAATTCCCTTTGATGTGAATTATACAGCACGCTGACTGTCCATTGATCTCATTGGATTAAATACATTAGCAACCCCATCTATACATACAAACACCTTGAAAAAAAAAGAAACGCCCATCTTAACCATTAATATCATAAGTCATAATCCATAAACACTCTACTCCTACTTCCGACGCGGCGTCGGAGTCCACATATTCCCCAATCCAGACTGCCCCTCTCCCCGCGGCGTACTCCCACCAACCTGCGACAACAACTTCTGCGCCGCCGGCGTCAACATCTTCCCCTGACCACCAGGCCCTACACCACCCGGCGTCCCACGAAGTCCAAAGTCCAGGCGCGGACTACTAGCGAACCGCGGAGTAGCAGTAACAGGTGTTTTCATATTGCGGGCCGCCTTTTCCACGCGTTTAGAGCGCGAGACGCGATCGACCATTCGGTGGTGCAAAGCCTCGCGCTTACGAGTTTCGCGGAGTTGGAAGGGGTTTGGTGTTGTGTCTGATGACCTCCCTAGAAGGCGCCAGTCTGTTTCAAGGGGATCTTGATCTTCGGGTGCATACTCTGGTTCGGACTCGGGTTCGTCTTCGTCGACAAAGGCGTAGCCGTTTACGCGGGGTGTTTCTCCGCCTGGGACTGCGGAGGCTTCGGATTCGCTGAGATGTGGTCGGCCGGCGATGGCGTCTTTGATTGCGGAGAGGGATGGTGAAGCTGGAACGGATGATGCGGCGTCCGCCGCTGCGGCGGCGTTTACATCTAGTAGGCGCGTATTTTGGTAGAGTGTTCGTTTTGGACCTGCGCGTGAGGCGGCTTCTGCTTGTTGTTGGAGTGTTTCGTGGGTATCTTCGATTGAAGATGGGAGGAACATTAGACCGTTATCTGGGCGGGATTTCCATGCATCAGGTCTTGCGGGTCGTGCGTTGAGATCTGTTTTGATAGCGGGCTCGGAATCATCACGCTTCACAAGGCTGGTTTCGGGGTTGCCACCTTGCGCAGTGATGCGCTTGACTTCCCGCTGGTGATGAGCGATCTGACGGGCGGAAGGAATCTTATTATCATTCCAAAGAAAGGCATATTTCTCGCGCTTCTTTGTATTTTGTTTGTCGAGGACTTTGTTGAAGGATTCGTTGTCTTCACTGGTATATTTGGCCTGAAAGGCTGTTAAACCCATGTTCGAGACATCGGGGATATCCCGGGCCTGACTCGTCGTGGCTGAAGTCGCGGTAGACGCGACAGACATGGGCGTATCCCCTCCCCATCCACGGGGAGTTTCATCCGATCCACCAGCCGGGAAATGCATCGGTGTACCCGCCACAGAGCCCGAGTCGGTCTTCCGTCGCGCATTTGAGCCCGGTGTTGGCGTGCGCATAACATCTGCAAGGCGTTTCTTGGAGCTGGTAATCCATGCTTTATCCTTGGATTCTAGCGCGTCAAGATACTCCTGCTTGGCCTGGGTTTCTAATAGACCGGGGAAGAAATCGCGGGCGATGATGTGGGAGAGTGTGTTGGTGTAGATATCTTCGTCGAGGACGGTTGCGGGGCGTGTGATTCGCCTAGGAGGGGGTGGAGGGGGCATCAGCTGGCCGTCTGGCCGCTTGACCAGGGCCTTTGATGGCGGAGGAGATGCCATGGCTGGGGCATCTAGTGTTGACGTTGTGAATGAGTGGGATGTCACATCAAGAAGTTGTCAAACGTGTAGATGGAGGACCCGATAAGATAAGAGCGAACATGATTATCACGTGATACACCTCTATGGAATCCAGCCAGATGAACTCTGACAAAGGAATTACTCGAACGGCACTTCTTGAATTTATTATCTCGTAATGAGAAGGAAGAAGAAGTAGATAATTACCCTAGAGATCCAATAAATCATAGTTTTATAGTTTATAGTGCCCCTATCTCACAAGCCCTCACTTAATTACTGATTTAACTAGCCCTGACGGCGACAAAGACTTCATCTCATGCACTCCTCAAATCATTTCAAGCAAACAACTATTGCTACTGAAAATGCTAGGAAATCATCCTCACTTCTATCCGCCTTATAACGCTTATAGTCAATTTCCAGTCCTACGGTCAGCTGACCATCACCACCTGCACTCCACTTCCCCCATCACCCTTCATCTTTCCTTTATCCGGTAAATGCCGGCTACACTAGTATATACTAGCGAATACGCCAGGAACAAAGATACACACATACGCGATAAGAGAGATAGCACTTTACTAAATCGAGATCTAGATCGAGATCGAGATCCAGATTCAGATCTGATCAGCTACGATATCCCCCACACCTAATAGTATGTATGCCATGAGAAGTATGTTATGAGAAAAGGAACTGGTTGTAGCGCCATTCACAGGCATACATTGGGATATGACATTCGCCATATCACCCACTCTATAAGAGACTCAAAAGAGCTGCTAACATCAACGGCTAAAAAAAAGCAAAGAGGCAAGAACCAGGCCAGACCAGGCTAGGAAGAGCGAATGATTTCAATCAAAACCAGACAAGACCAGATCAGACATCCACCAGAACCAAAATCAGAATCAGAATCAGAATCAGGCATCTAACCAAATAAAGATGAAGATAAGCCCAATCCAATCCAATCCAATCCCCGAGCCATATCATACCAAACCCAAACCAGAAAAAGAAATTCTTTTTTCCAATTGCTTTTTCCCCGGGCTTTCCCCCGCCTCCAGACACCAGAACCAGAACCGATACCGATATCGCTGAGAAATGCATCGAACAAGATAAGACGAGACAAGATAAAAAGGAATGTAAACGACGGGTAGACGGGACAGATGGCCAAACAGAAAGACAGGCAAAGGCAAAGGAAATGAGGATAACGAGAGCGCGTATAGAACATGTGCTTGTAGACAGGTCGAGGTATACAGAGACGTAGGCCTCGTAAAACAGGGACAGAAGATGAAAAGGAAAAACTTTCAACGACGGGATGCGTTCAAAACAAAACAAGACGAGACAAGACAAGGAAATGTAGCAGGGGGTCATGGACTCATGGAGATCGATCTATCACGGACAGAGAGTAAAAAGCAAAAACGAGACGAAAAACAAAATGGCAGAAGATGCAACCACAAATTTTGTCTTCCAAGTAGCTCCAAAGCAGAATCAAAGAGAGAAAAATAGGGGGGAAAGAGGTGGATAAACGCGGCGAACTCAATTCGCGGGCGTGGGGAAAAGAGAGTAAGAAGTCGTCCGACTCTTCTTGCGACTGGGGTTCTTCGTCGGCACAGCCGGCAAGGGAGGTGTAACAGCCATAGCCACGACATCCTCACTCTCAACCTCAGAAGTACTTTTCGACTGATCATGCAGCGCCAGCGCAGCCGGAGCCGTCTCCGCACTCGCCAGACTAGCACTGCTATCAGCATGCATCAAGAGATGCGCCTCGGCCAGACTCCTCGTCTGACGATGCAGAGAACTCGAAGCCGGACGGGCCAGAATCTCCGCAGCACTGAGACGGTCTGTTGGCATGAGTTCGCGAGAGCTGGAGAGGGAGTGGACTAGTTCTGGGACGGAGGTGGTTGAGACGGAGGAGCGGTGTTTGCGGACGATGCTCGCGGCGCGGGAAAGCATGAGACTTTCCTGGGAGTTGCATTTGCTGATGGGGGAGAAGCTGGAGCGGGGAGAGGCGTTTTGGATGCTGCTTCCGGCTGGGGCGAAGGGGAAGTGGCGGTCTGAAGAGGCGTCGGCGTCGGCGTCCAGGTAGTCCTCGTAGAGGATGTCTTGGTTGAGTTGTTTGGAGAGGATGGAGGAGGAGACGGGGTGAAAGTAGTCTGTGGGACCGCGGATGAAGGCACGCTCGTACTCTATGGAGGGTGTTGCGGCGGAAGGTGGTTGGGTTGAGCGTGCGGAGGAAGAGTCTAGGTCTGGTGTTGCCAGGGTGGAGGTGCTCAATGGGCTGGGCTGGAGGTGTCGGGTGGTTTTATGGGGTACGGAGAGGCCCCAGGATTCCTCTGTACAGGCAATGCCAACCTGAGGGCGGGTTTCATCGAGCGAGGTTCGCGTCCAGTCAAAGTTGGAGGTCGACTCTGCGGCGTGCTCGTAGCAGTAGTCGATATCGGCGTCCCACGAATCATACATCTCATCGTCGTAGGAGAATTGTTGAACGCCAGAGACAGGTGGAGGCGTGATATCCAGCTGGGCGGCCTCGGAATCTTCCTTTGGCGGGGTGGTAGGAAGAGTTTGGGGCAATGTCGGCGAGCCCAGAGCTTCAGAGAACTTGCGCGACAACTCTTCGGCCACGAAGATGGAGAGCGGGGCCTTGGGAGCTGTCAAGCGAGAGGCTGGAGGCGCTGCAACTGTGCCAGGACTGATATGCGAGGTAGAGCGGGAGTGTGCAGTGCCAATGCTGGCCTCTGGACTGTCCCATAACCTGGTTCCTTCGTCTTCCTCGGGAACCTCTTCCAGACTGTAATGGCTGCTGAGAGAGGACGTGCGGGCGGTCATCGCGTCGGCAAGATTGGGTCTGAATTGGAGTTGAGCAGATGAAGATCGCTCGGAATCGATATACTCGGGATACGTGGGCAAGATGTTCAACCCTAGGATCTCATCAATGGCTCTAGGAGCTGGCTCCATGCCTTCCTCGGCGGGAACCTCTGGCACTGCCGGGGGAGGTGGTGTCGTGGGACATGATCGGGGATATCTCGAGACTGGCCGAGAGAAGTTCTCATGAGTACGAGATTCCCTGCGCACGTGGCCGTGAGTCGGGCTCGTCGACCCTGATACTGCAGGCGAACCAGGCGGACTCAGAGCCGGCTCATCGACCGTAGTGGCCGTTCCATAGGCAGCGAGATCATCGGCGGAAAAGTTGCGGAAATGAATGTCATCAGCGCGGATACCCTTGAGGCCAGCCTCAGGACGTTGCGAAGCACGAATCACCGAAAACTCCGTGACGAGATCATTCTCCCGGGTCTGATCTATAGATTGGAATTGAGAAGGACTGGTATGAGTGAGATGGTGAAAATCGAATGGATCTGAGATGATGCTCTTTAATCGTTCATCTGGAGAGGTATGCAAGTCAATCGATCGATATTCGATAATCCATAGACGGGGGATGCGCGGGAGAGCCAATTGCTGTAAAAAGCAATCCACAAAATAATCAAAAAGTTCCCCACTTACGATGATCAACTTGTCGACTCCGATGACGACCAAACATCTCATGCTTCTCAGACCGGGGCATCCTCTCCAATTCGTCCTCCTCATCCAGCGTGGCGACGATATTGATCTTGCTTCCCTGTCGGCGCAGGATCCGACTCCCACGAGAAAGTAGGGATCTCGACGAGCGCTCCGATTTATCAGATCGCATACCCAGCGCCGAGGGGGCCCGCTCGTCCTGGGAGTGAACAGAGCTATCAAGGGAAGTCATGGATGAACCCGGGGAGCGGCGTGACGAGGTCGAAGTGGTGGTGTTACTTCTGGAGCGGCCGCTAAAGACGGACAATCGTTTAGGACTTTGAGCGAGAGCTGTGGATCGCGAGCGAAAATGAGATGCATGCTCTGGAGGGTCGTTGGAGGAGCGAGTAGATGGGGGATCACTGTGGCTGGACTGGTCGTCGTCCCAGTGGGCAGGCAGGCGTGAGAATGTCGACATTATGGTTGAAGTTTCAATTGTCTCGGTTGTGAGGGTCTTATCTGAATCGCAGTAGACCAGAACAGATCGGACCAGATACGAGTGGGAACTGAGAGACAATTGGGGCTGGAAGGCGTCCTTTCGGGGGATGAGTGAGGTACGAGACGCGTGGACTCAATTGGGGGTCCCCCAATTTATGTGCGAACAGGCTGAAGCACCAATAATTGGTGTGGTTTCATGGTAGGTTGAGGGTGTTTTGAACCCGCTTCGAGGCGCAACGGGGAGAGTTTGAAGAGTTGGTTTGAGGGGGGTGTTTCCCCGTGGGCGATTGAAGGAAAGAGAAAAAGAGGGAAGGTGGAAAATGTACTCCGTAGAATGAGAATGAATGAGATCGTGGAGAGGTTTCGGGGGGGAGGAGGAGGAGGGGAGAGAGTAAAAGATTGGGTTCAGGGCGCAGTTATAATAAGAACTCTCACGATAGGCAAAACATAGTACAGTTACTATCAAGTGGAGGACACCGTATGAGTACCATCGAGATCTGAGAACGTGCCTGTAGAGAAATAATAATAATCAATAATGATAAAATAATGATAAATAATATTATTTACAGTGGTACAGACTCCGTATGGAGGATAACATCTGTAAGAAATGAATTCTCCAGGATCAACCCAGTCAGGATAAATCCAGAGTTCCAGACGAGAAACGGAGCCCCGGTGGAACCGAACGTTCAGGGGCGCCGCACGATGATTTGAGGGCTCGACCGTTGCACAGAAACTACGAAGATGCTGCCAGCCGTGTTTCTGATGTTCCAGTGGAGAAGTGATTGATTATGATTGTTATTTCGTTCTAGCCTAGGAGAATTCTAATATATACTCTATATATCACTATCACAGGATATCTATATCTATATAGTTTATATATCCCTATCTAACTATGTACTCCGTATCATAATATCAGTCACACAAGAATAGTCCCAACCAGATGGAACCGAACAGAATTGGGCTTCGTGCGACTTCCCTCGGAACGTGTTTGGATGGTGGAGCCCCCGCTTAACCCAGTCGAGTAAGTATCGGCGTGTGAACTAAGAACCATCCGGTACAGTACTGTGACAACATTTGAGTACGTGTCTAGATTTTTATCACAGTCATAGTCATAGTCATAATAACTCACTGACGATCCTCCTTTCTGCTCTTCTTATTCTGATTTTCTCAAGTCTTGACAAGTAGGCTAAATAGTCAACACGCAACCTCCCGAAAAAAATAAACAGGAACAATTATACATACATAGAAATACAGACAATTGAATGATCTGCATGTACTCCGTACTGTACCTGCACTTCCTGCACTCTGTACACTACCGACAGCGCCATCCGAGGTTTCTTGTTTCTTCCCCTGACATCCCTCAAATGAAGTTCCCTTACTCTTCTGCTTGTGATGGAATGCGCATGGGACTCTTTTTTTTTTTTCCCCTTGCGGCCTTGACTTCATGCATTTCATTTATTTCATAGAATCCTTCGAATCGAAAAGAAATCACACCCTACCCTCCTATTCCCCCCTAAATATCTCTCAAAATGCGCCATCCAGACCTGCCATTCGCTCGCTGACATGCTGGTGTCTTTTCCCCGCGTCGCTAGCGTAGCCTCGGCCGGGGCGGGTTGTCAACGGTTTTTTGGAGAGTCTTTTAGCCTACCAGAGGGATTAGTTACTAGTAAGTAGTAGTTAACTAGTACTTCTCCCGTCTCTTAGTCTCGAGTCATTACTGTACGGAGTAACTCGCGCCATGACGACCATCCTAATTAGGATACCGTCGGAGGACCTACCACCCACCGTTTTGGGATTAGATCATGGCCCGGAGAAGTACTCCGTACATAGGGCTTGTCACTTGGGAAGTTGTTAGGCTTGGGCAGCTCTGGCCACCGAGATCCAAAGATACAAAAATACTTACATACTCTAGTCTCTACCCCATCGCGTGTCCCGGCTAGTAGTGGTGGGGTAATACAAAAAGAAATTAATCTGGCAGTGAATCGGGTCAATTAATCTACAGTACGGAGCACTGTACATATAGACAGAGGGCAATTTATCATCGTACAGAATGAACCCCGTGGGCCTTTTACCTTTAGCCTTCTTTGCACAAGCTAGATCGGTTATCGAGGATATGGACTCCGAGTAAAGTAAGCGATAAAGTACCTGTCGCACTTACCCCATAAACTAGGTAGCTCGAGTCCTCGTTCTATGGACAATGGACATGTGCTCTCCTCGGCAGTTCACCTGTCAATCCTCGTCGGTATATTCATCACCCTCCATACATAGTCTATAGAGACGCGTCGAGTCCTACTCTTCCGACCATGTTTCGTGTCTCAATAAACTCTCTTCCCAAGCGATCCCATCCCCTCCTAGTAACACTTCGATCACGGCCGATCGGAAAATCACACGCAGATCTCGGAGGGTGCCGTGGCCCTCGTCAAGTTTCAAGCATCCGGAAATCTTAGAACTCCGTAGATTCTGCCGTACAATACACTCGATTTTTAGTCTTCCCATGCTCTACAGTATTCAAAGCCCGAGGTTCTAGGTTCTAAGTTCTAGGATCTAGGATCAAGGATCAAGGTTCAATCAACCCCGTCGTTCATCCGTCGTATCCTCGCGTATCTATTATTCCCTCTTCCTCTTCCCTCCGACACAAGGCAGGGATTATCAATTCAACTCGTATACACCAGCCGACTTCTTCTCGTGCCCCCCAGCACTTCCCCCGTGGAAATCGGACATCCCCAGGATTCGGGATTCGTACACCCTGGACACACACCTGCAGGAGGATTAGAATTTCCGGAACGGAACTCACCGGTCGCGCAGGGGATATGATTTTAGGACTGTACTGGGAGGATCAGGAAGGAATGGAACGTAGGTTTACGCGATAAAATGGATGGAGAAACATGAGCATGGTGTCTGGAATGGGCATGCGCATGCACATACGCGGATGGGATACCTAATACCTATGCTGTCTCAGATTTCGGATGCGGGGGATAGGGCTTGCTTGATTGTGATCCCGGTCGGGGTGTTGGTTTTTTTTTTGTTGGTTGTTGGTTAGGTCGTTTCTTAGCTTATGGTTAGAAATGATTAAATTAGTTAGCCATAGAGTACGATGCTGTTCCTTGGGTCTGTTAGGGCATGTCATTCTAGCTTACCCTACCTAGGTTATCTAGTTCCAATAGTGACTTACTCAACCAGGGGAACGACCACACGAACACTCTTTTGGCAAGGACCTGGCTATTCTTTCCGTCTCGGGATTATCCAACCAGAGCAGACGAAACTCATCCATGGAATCATGGATTATACTATACATATTTGTCTCGTAATTTATCACCATCTCTCGTACAATCATGATCATAACTGTACATACTCTGCACAACCGAATATTCTCGGATATCCCACAACTCTACGAGCCCTACCTCCCACAGATATCGTCATTGCCCATCGTGGGACAAGCCCTAGTGGGGCGTTAAGTTGCAGCTAACAGCCTTTCGAAACAAGGGAGAAGCCTGACGGAAAAAGTCAAGAACAACGCCAGCGTCTCAGGAGTCAGAGACGGCTGGTTGGAAACTTAAAAAGGAGGAACTGTGTGGACTGGACTGAGAGTGTGCTGTACTCAGGCACTGTAGGAGCGGAAACGTAGTAAGGAGATAATTGTGGTTGCTACTTACACAGAGCCTACCGTGTAAAATCCTATACGTTCACAGACTTCCCAATTATTCTCCTAGATAATTAAATATAAACATCCTCCATATTCATACTCAACTCTTCAATACGTCTTGAAACCCTACTCTACTCTTCTTACTATTCTTACTCCATCGCACGCGGCCGCCGTCCGATGGCCCTCTCCACCAGGCGTCTCTCCAAGTGGACTCCCTGACGATCGATCCCCCTCGTC
This sequence comes from Penicillium sp. PF1803, assembly GCA_023626575.1. Taxonomy (NCBI): domain Eukaryota; kingdom Fungi; phylum Ascomycota; class Eurotiomycetes; order Eurotiales; family Aspergillaceae; genus Penicillium; species Penicillium sp. PF1803. Next base: position 125,116 of record JAMAGZ010000061.1, on the reverse strand, counting down.
TAGAACTCTCGGTGACCCCCCGGCCCATTCCTCCGACCATCCATGATCCGTCACGGCGGTGTGCGAACGAACCCGAATACTGTACCTGAAGATCGGCGGTCGGCTGGTCGTATCAGTGACTATCAGGGCAACTACACGCCGATCGGTCGGGTTTGCGAGATTGTTCTGGACTCTGGAACCTCTGGACCTCGACCTCTGGAACTTGGTTAGGGTGAACGTGAAACTTTGTGGCAGGAGTTGACTGTTTGAGAAGGTCCATAACTACCTAGCTAATGTTAAATCGTGACAGCTGAGAGAAGAAGTATGGATGTTCAATTGCCGTACTCGGCAGTGCTGAGGAACCCGCAAAGTAAGTTTGTCAGTTGTATGGATTCAACCTTGACATCGTCAATTGCCGTTCTTCCTATTCCTATCGGTCGCCTCACGGTGTATCTCCGACCGAGTAGTTCTATTTACTGTACACTGTACAGACCAGAGTCGCCTATCGCCTATCCAATACAGTAAAAACCAACCCCAAATCGTGTCAATGCCCGTTGGTCCTTGCACCGCACCACGAACCTCTTCTGGGCCTGGGTCCCCGAAATCATGAAATGAAAGTCTGCGATCAAAACAAAAATAAAACTGGGGCGTGGCGCGTCTGTGACGCCGATGAGGACGATCGTGATAATCGATCTTAATACGGAGACTAGTAAGACAATGGATGAGCAGGGCACGAGGTATGGCTTAGTCAAGACATGGCTCATTTCTAGACTTGACTCTATTTCTCGAATATACGTGAATATCCTTCCGTACAGTATGTTGGTTGTAGACTCGGTAGGCTATGCTGACAGTAGTTCTTTAGTGATAATTGGCCTAGGTATCCCGTCTCTAAAGGATCCATAGTCTAGGTCCTTCGCCGGCAATGGGGCCAAAACGACAGCCTGCCGTAGGATACCCTGCCTGCTACGTACCCGGGGTGGATAGCAGGTATCTGATGGGTTGGATGAGCTTCTCATCGGGCGCAGCATAGGTTCATTCCTTGAATCCCACTGTAGCTCTTCTCCATACTGAGTCGCACACACGGAATAGAATCCACTGAGTGATGCCAACCAAGCTTCCAATTGCGATTCATGTTCCTGCGTCATGCATCAGCATTGACCTCCCAACAGGCCTGTGCCTGGCGTGCGCCCTCCGTCTTCCGTCTTCCGTCACCGTCCTCCGTACTCAGTCAAGCACGGAGGATGTCGACATCCCACGTTCGAAGCAGGCACAGAATAATACTGTACTCCATGGAGAAGTTCGAGTCCCCCAGGCTCCAGTAATTCATCCATGACTCGCTCATCAAAGAGATCGAAACAACAGATTAAGCTGGAAATCTCCCATCCGCCACATATTACCTCCTAATCCTTTCAGTATCTTGTATCTACCTCCCTATATTTACCCTGAGCTTACCATTCCCAACCGCATCCCCGGCCGTCCCCACGGCCCATGGCCCGTGGTTGTTACAGAGTGCCGCAAGTGCGCTGTAGCTAGCCCAAAACTAGCGCGGTTCCCGCCTCCAAAGACCAACTGCCGGCGAGGATCACGGCGTGGTTAACGAACAGGCTCGGTCGGGCGCAAGCTTTGCCCCCCTCTCTTGCCCCTTCCCCTTTTCAAATTCCCAGGGAGGTTCGGTGTCGCTGTAAGTGGAAGCTATAAGTTATCCTTTTCCGGTTGTGGTGTGGTGGTGGTTCTTGGACGGCTGGGGATCGACATTGCGGGCTCTTGGCTGGACGGAAGGTGGCCTAGGCTTTGGGGGCGTGTTGAAACTTGATGGGTGTTTGTGTTTTTTTTGTGGATTGAGAGGGACTTGGGAGGGAGGATCTTCGTGCTTTGGTATCATGCTTGGATCGTTTTTGTTGTCGTTTATGCTTTGTTCTGTCGAGTGTAAAGTATGCAAGTGGATGATCAAGTGGAAGACCCATTTTAGACATACTTTACAGAGTACATACGAAATGGTCATTGCAATAGTAGATTTCTAGTCAATCCTCTATCAAGACATCTATCTCAATAGTTGTCTGACGATTCTTGACACTTACCGGATACTTGAAGTTCTAACATATCCTGAAACCACCCCCTCAAACCTTTAACGGTCGCCCGACCCCTGGTCCACCAGACGATGTCCCCTATTCCCGAACGCGTAATAAGTCCCCGTGGGCATGAGCCTTGCTGACTTCTTAGTATGTACTCCATACTACGAATCCGTATTTCTGTTGCCCTACAGATACAAATCTACACCCCCATAGACTATTTAGTTAGTAATGACAGGCACGGCACGTCAGGGATAACCGTTGTAAGCACTGTAACACGCCTTGCGGGGTCATCTTTTTTTTTTTTTTTTTTTTTTCATGATTTATTTTTGCACGCCCTCTCGGGCGCAACTGTATAATATAGTCGCAAATCACTTGCTTCAGATATCCCACGAAATATACACCCAGAACTTAGAAGTATGTTCTAATATAAAGCTTTATACGGAAACTTGACCACGAGACCCAGCCGCGCTACGCGTGAGGGAGGCGCGTCGGGCGTGTGTCGATTTCCCCACCCTTGTTGTACTAGTTGAAAATCTGGGTGTCAGGGGCGTAAGAGCTTAGTTTCTTTCTTTGACTGCTCCATAACTAGTCAGGACTCAGGAGATCATTTGCTCCATTTTATCCCGTGACCGACAACGGCTTTCGATAGTGTGGTGGGTCGTGGAGGGTGTCATGCCGTATATGGATGGAGGCTGATATCCCTGGTATCATCGGGGTCACTAGTACGGGGTAACAATCTATCTGGCAATGCATACGGGGGTTAAAGAAATGGTCATGAGATATGAAGTATAGATAGGGAGTAGTTGTGCTTTCTATCTTTAAGGACCTAGTTCTCGTCTTCTACATCTGCAGGACGGATTTAATCTTCGAGCCTGGATTGTACAAGAGGCTGACATTTGATTGATCAGTTCGTGTTTCAAAAGCACCAATTTGATAGAGATTTATCTTAGGAGATAACGAAAGAAGACGTATTTTCATCATATAACGTTGCATAAACCCGCTGTCCAGCTCAAACAATCATCCCCATCACCCTCGAAAAACCGCAAGTCCCATACCCAAGCCCTCCAATATCTGAACCCGTTACTTCGCTAATCTGATCTTTTCATCTAAATATCCACAATAGAACCGCCCACATCAACAGGAAGTACACCATCAACGTCAAAAGGGCCGACGAGGTCCTCGTCGTTGCGGGCGACGATTCCCAAATCAATATCACCAGTAATCGAGCTCTCCTCTGAGTGCTTAGCATTCGCCATGCCACTGGCATTTTCATCGCTAATGAGGCCGTCACTAGGATGGGAGAAGAGGTCCAGAGGGGTTGCTTGGATGGTAGCCGCAGCAGCCAGGAGAGCGATTATGATGCTGTATCGGTACATGATGAGGGTGGATGGGGTTGAAGAATCTAGTCTTCAGGGAGGTTAGTCTTTGATAATTGCTTTTTTGCTCATGCACACCTTAGATTATATTTGTCTGGCATATATTTACTTACAAAATAAGAGGAAATAATGCGCACTTGGACGGGTAAAGAGCAATGATAGGGAAAAATCCCTAGAGGCTGGCCTCGGGTCTTAAGTACTGTCACATAGGAGCAAGAACCAGGTACTGGAGAATGCAAAAAGACAAAGACATGGAAATGAGATACGCAATCGAGGAGCTCTACCACTAAAGTGGAATGTCTTGATGTATGGTTAACTCTGAATCCTTAAAGGACTACTGTGCGGCGAAATGAGCAAGGCGAGGTGCCAGCACTGGTAGAGGACATTGGCGAAAACGCACTTAGCTGACGATCCCTGACTATTCAAGGGCTAACTGTGGTCTGTTTGTTCCAGACTGATGTCATCATCTGAAGAAGTTTTCGAGCTGCCGAATTGGGAGGCCGATGGAACGTTGCAAGTGTGCAAAGACGAGAAGGAAATGTGGTGCAAGCTATCTATGGAGATAGATTAGAGAGATGAAGTATGTCAAGTATAGATGCTAGATGATGCAAAGGCCTTTTACTAGCACATCAAAAATCAGGGACGTAGCAAGAAAGAGTTGATTCTGATAAATCAAGAAGATAACTGTCGCGGCGCTATTACAGCGACTCACGCCAAGACCCGCCATCGTTAAGCTTAACCTGCTTAAAGTTCGGTCATATGATCCCTCTTCCTCCAAGACTCGACTATTAGACCTCATAAAGGAATATTTTCTAGAACATGAATAAATTGCCTTTTTTTTGAGTAAGTGAGAGAGGGACAGAAGTCTCCATGTGACTCTAAGCCAGCCCAGAGTGAATCCGATTCCTATGTACTACCTCCCACACTCAAGTAGGCCTTCCCAATCCACTCCTCACCTCGGACGGACTGCATCTCTCAGTTCCGCGGCGTCGGGTCTCCAGCATTTCATTGTGCCCTGATATATCCACACATTCCAATCACAAAGGTTGGAAGTTGATCGTCTTAGTCAAGGGGATCTTGTGTCACCAGGCGTAAGTTTTCCGGACTAAAAAGTAAAAGTCCTAGAGAGTGACTTATCGTTGACTCTCGTACTACCTAATGGATTCAATAGGTCTAAGATTTCTGAATAATACTAAGAGTATTTGCTTTCTAGAAAATGCTGGTTCTCATGCGGCTCTGTGGAGTATCCGGGTGCGGCTGCAAACTTCCTGGATGGAGTAGTGATCGACTACTGAAGTGACAGGGCACAATCGGGTTCTCTTGATCCTTTACATAAAGCGTACTAATATATTGAAGAGGACATAGATACTTAATTAGCAAATTTGAGGCCGATTTGCAATTGTTATTTTCAAAAGACTTAGGCGGGAATATACATAGTCGAGCGATCGCGAGGTATACGGGGTGTGATAGGGCTTAACGGGGATGTATACTCCTGTACGAAGCACGGGATAAGGAACAAACAATAGAGGCAAACTCGAGCAAAAATTTCAACTCTACATTGTGAGAATTAAATACAATAGATTCTGTGAAGTTGTACGGTATTTACTCGCGCACAAGTACAGCAACTTGAGACATTTAAATTCCAACTTGGAACATGCAGCCCAGGCGAGACATCCCAAAATACAAGCATCGTAGCCGATTCCAGCTTTCGAGATGGAATCAATGACACACATAAAGAAGCTGTAAGAGTCAGCTGAGAAATAATCAATAACCCACCATACAGCTACTATCTCACCACCGATATTCATCTTCAATTTATCACCATCTCCACAAAAAGAGTGAAAAAATTTTCCCCTTCTCAGCCCACAACAAAATCCAACGCTGACACACCATCCCGCTGCACCTGCAGCTGCAATGCAATGCACGGCGCCGCCTGCACGATGGGACCTGCATCTAGATCCCGATCCTGCGTCCATACACCATAATCAAATACTGCATACAGTATACATACACAGCCCTGTCCAGTCTCGGAGCGTATCGACGCTGTATCTCACCCGCCCCTCTCCACGTCATGTTGCTTGATCTTGGCATACCCTCGGGCCTCAGCCCGGGGCCACAATGGGTGCAAAAGTACATATTGCACCTGCATCCACGATGCACCTAGAGTACGCCCACACCACACAGTTACATTAGTTGTTGACCCAGGCCACCCGACCGGGCCCCCTCGCATCTTACATTACGGAGAATGTCGTAGCCCTAGCGATTCATATGTTGTACGCGTGTAGCTCACAAGCCAGACAACTACTAATGTAAAATATCCGAGGTACAGGGGCCGGAAATTAACGGCGTCAGCTTAGCTGTGCTCCCGTGGGCTTGCTAAGAGCTAGCCCTATTTCGAGGCCATTGTCAGCATAAGGCTAAGCAATTGGTGCTACTGGCTCAGCTTTTTGGGGCCGAGCTAGGGTCGGAGGGAATCAAGTGTTGCTTTCTTTCGGAGGAGAGATGAGGGGCACCGAAGTGCCCCGGCGGGGGGCTGGCTGGAGTTGTGGAGAGGTGCGACGTACGTACTACTTGGATCATTTAATTAGGTCTTAGATCTTGTACTACATAAAAATCTAGATGATGATTGATCTAGAGACGATCTGTTACCTATGTTGGACGAAAAAGTCGTGTCTGTTCTGTGACTATACCCGGACGCGTCGTGAAATCTCGGACGCGGACAAAGGGAGGATTCCCACGCGGAGTACAATTCGATTGTATTTTCAGCGTGTGGTATTACAAGCTAAGAAGTAAGCTAAGAAGCGATCTGTGCAATCGACAAGGTACAATCGCGTTCGGAGAAGAACGCTAGAATCCACTAGATGTAAACGGTCATCTCCCCCCAGTTGACCGGTTTATCCACCTATCCCAAATTAACCTTCGTTCTCTGTGCTCAATTGGTATGGAGAAGACCTCACTGACTGAGGTCGCTGGGTATGCAGCAGATTATATCCCAGAATAAGAGCTTTATCACACACGTGGTCCTGTTCTTACCGTCAACGTGAAAAGTGGCGAGGCCTGTGCATCAAGCATAGCTAGCGCTTACAGAGATATAACTCTCCGCAGCGAGAAGTGTACGGAGTATAGTGCGTCTATCCGGCCCACTACAGCCTTACAGCCAGCCGTCAGGTTCAATCTTCTTCTTGTGACTTTGCTCTCACCTAGAGCCACTATGTAATCCGCATCTAGACCTAGATCCTTGGCTTACTCTCTATGGGGTATCTCATCTACTTCATTTCCTTTCGAGACATTCCATCTTAGCATTCACTTTCCTAACTCTATCGTACAAGTTGACAAGCTCGTCTCTTCGTACACATATGTCATTGTCAGCTGACACTTCGTTTCTACCATCTTAAACTCAGGGTTGAGTCTTGACTTGTTCAAAGACATTCACCTTAATCTCGGCCATTACATTCATTCTTTAAACGCCGAGTAGGCTCCAGGTTGGCTGTTTCGGCCGCGGATTCAAGCCCCATACGTATACCTCCAACCTTCACTCATATTGTCTAGCAATGAACCCGTCCCTATGACATCGAATCGCCTCCTCTGATCTCCGAAGTCAGACTCATCCAGTGGTAATAGAGTCTACCACGTACACGGTACTACCCTGGGCCACATACAAAGTCGAGATTCGGTCTAAATCTGTTATTAAGCATTTTTATTGTAAGCGGAGTAATTAAGTTCCTTTGCACTTCTATATCAGGTGTGAGTAATGGTAATAGTAGTCTTTCGTAAACATTTTCAAGCTTCTCGAAGTGAAGCCAAGCTTTTACTTACCGTTGGCCACGTCACATAAGTGGAAGTGTTATATAGACTATGCCTACCAAGAACGCCGTAGGCCCGTAGTATACGAGTGACCTGCCTACAACTTTCTATTAGCTATTAAACAACCGTAGGCAATGACTACGCGTGGCAAGAAACTCATGACGTAGAAAATCAAAAAAGACCCTTCCAAAAAGTTGGGCGTCAGCCAGACATAAGTAGAGGGTAAAACTGCCGATCCATGAACTCTTTGAAAGTTTGGGGGAGGCTAAAATATTGATTCCATTCCCCACTAGTCCCAAATCAGCCACGTAGCTCACCAGTCCTACCAATTAAAACGCTCGGGTTCTTGAACCCGAGCCTCGTACTCTTTACTTAAAAGTCTTTTTCTGCGAACCGATGAACCGAACGTAGATCATGGGGCTGATGTCAAGGCTCGAACTCATATTTGTATGTTTGTACTTGTGCTTCAATCTAGCCTCGTCGGTTTGAGCGCCTTTCCCTTCTGGGGGATTTTGATTGGTGATGTGTTCATGATTTGAGTCGCGGGGGTTTACTCCCGCTTTGTGTAGGAGTTCTAGTCTAGAACGATGGGGAGAATCTGGAATTTTGGTTTTGTATTTTGTGGGGAGCGTTCGTGACGAGTGTAGATCCTGAGATTGTGTATTGTGTGAAGTGATGTACTTGACTTGTGGAAAGTCTATATAACACCACTCTTCTCCTTGACATACGACAGTTGTCTTGAAACTTCATCACAGGTCATCCAATCATCAAAGTCTGGACAAAATGATGCTCCTCAAACTCCTCGCTCTAGGTGAGCATGAACATTATCTATAATCACCCAACGGTTCTCCCTTTCCCTCCAAATCTCATCACTACATTAACATAAAATGTCATCTAATCACATTCCCAGCAACCGGCATCTCCGCCTCCCTCATCCAAAGACAAGGCAACAGCCAATGCGCCCAATGGTGCGCAGCAAACTTCCCCGATAGCCCAGGATCCTCATGTACCTCCCTCGCCGCCCACGGAGACGGACCTTGCTACCAATGTGGCCCTGCGGCGATAGCACCTGGTACCCAGATCCTGTGTAATGGAGTGTGCGTTCCTAGTGATGTGAATAATTGTGGTAGTTGTGGGACGAAGGTGCGTTTCTCTTTCCCTCTATATTTTCATGTCAAGCTTGATCATCAAGCAGGTAGGTAGATGTGATAGGCTAACCTTGGATGCGATATAGTGCGCTACCGGCGCATCTTGTAACCACGGAAGCTGCCAGTGTCCATTTGGACAGACAGTTTGCGGAACTAAATGTGTGGATTTGATGTCCGATAATGCTAACTGTGGCCATTGTGGGAATAAGGTAAGTAGTTTATATTTTGATATCCCCCAACCTTACTTCCATCAGATAGAACAAGTCCGGTTCTTCGTGGAAAGGGCTAGGAAGGGAAGGATGTGATGTGATGGCTTGCTGATTCTCCGTTTCTCTGTTAGTGCTCCGACGACGACTATGATGGAGATACTTGCTGTTCAGGTGGCGTTTGTCAGGATGACATTGGGATCACTTGTTGAAAAATGAAACGGATTTTAGTAACGTGGGGGAAATTGTGATTCAACATCATCTCGGAGGGAATGATGACGGTATTTTTGGAGGTTCGGATGAAGGATTTGAAGTGGAGAGTGTCGCAATTCAACTTGCGGCGGCTTAAAAAGTGTATTCATCAAGGCTCATCCGGACTGTATTCTTGCTTTATTCTAGCTAGTCATTAATTGCCTTGTTCAATTAGTCTCAATTCATGCATCCTTTGCTATGCAAGTGGCTAGCAGATTCTTAGACTCAGGTCCGTAGCTTCTACTACCATCACATCACCTAAGACTAGAACGAACGGTCAACGAACAATTCCAAGAAAAAAAACCCCTCAATAGAAAATAATATATTCATCGCTTTTAACACAGCAAGACCAATATTCAACCCTAGGCCTATAAGCTCGGCTGCTCCCATAGCCATGGAACTAATTCACATAGACAGATAGAAAACCAGAAACAGAAAGGAATGAGAATGTAAGAAAGGATTTGATGAAGGAAATCTTGCCAACGCCAGAGGTATGTAGAAAGACATGAATAGAAGGAGAAAAAGAATAAGGATTCACAGAGACAGGGTTAGAGTCAAGTCAGACGAGGAGGAGGCAGACGGATAGACGAAAGGTATTGTTCAATCCAATCTTAGTCTAAATAGACTCAATCCTCCTGCATATCATCGCCAAACAACTCATCATCATCGCCCTCTCCAGCAGCAACAGGAGCAGGAGAAGCAGAAGCAGCCTTTTCAACGGCCTCCTCTTCCTCCTCGTCATCATCATCTTCTTCAATCCTCCGAGAAGCCTTCCCGCGTCTCCGAGGGGCAGCTTCCTCCTGCACATCTGCATCACCGTCCTCCCCGAAAAGATCATCATCATCGTCACCATCCTTCGGCGATCCAAGCGCAGCACCACCCTCCTCATCCTCCTCATCCGAATCAACCACAACCTCCGAACTCTTAAACTTACTCTGCGCCTTCCCACCACTCCGTCTCTCCAACCTCCGCTTCTTCTTCGGCGCAGCCTCACCCTCACTAACGCCGGCATCACTACCACCAAACGCACCCGCATCCTCATCATCCGCCGCAACAAAATCGTCCTTCTTCTTGCGCTTGCTGCTGGGCTTCTTCTTGCGCTTGATTCTCTCCCCGTCACTGCCGTCTGTCAACTCGGCCTCTTCACGGACGCGGTCCCGTTCAGCGCGCTGTGCGGCATTGCGTTGTGCCTCTTCGACCATTTGGGCTCGTTCGGCGGCGATTTTGCGCTTGCGCTCGGCTTCGACTTCTTGTGCTTTGCGGACTTGTTCTTCGCGGGCGGCGATGGCTGCGGCGCGGATTTCGCGTGCTTCGCGGAGTTTGGTTGCGTTTTTCTCTTCGTACTCCTTTTGGCTTTGCAAGGCGCGGTCGAGCTGTTTGGCGATGGTGCGACCCATGTTGGCGCGCTGTTCGAGGGCACTGGCTGGGTAAGGAGGGTTCTTTTCCTTGGAGAGGCGGTCGAAGGTGTCGATGGCTTCTTTGAGACCCTCGGCGGCTTCTTCGACGTCTTGCAGGGTCTTTTGTGTCGGGGCGAGACTGTATGCTAGCGAGGCGATTTGGTTCTGCACGAAGGAGACGTTGAATTGCAGGTGGAGGGCCTCTGGGGAGACGGCCTGGGCGCGTTGGGCGTATTCCAGGGCTGTCTTCATGGCTTGGAGGCTGCCTTCTTGTTTGGCTTTTAGTTGCCAGACACGGCCGAGACAGGCGAGGATTTGGACATCGCGGGCGCGGTCCTTGGCCAGTGCGGCTTCGTAGTGCTCAATGGAGCGAGAGTATTGACGTAGCTCGGCGTAGACGTGGCCCAGGTTTAGATAGACGCTGGGGTCTTTGATGGTGTCGCGGACACGGGCGAGAATCTGCACCGCGCCGCTGTGATCTTTCTTGTCGTCGATCAAAGCGATGGCGACACCCTGAGCTGCGTAAGCGTTCTTGGGGTCCAGTTGTAGAGCCTTGTCGAAGAACTCGACAGCACGCTGGTACATCTTGCGACGCTTCTCCTTCTCCTGGTCGGTGTCGCGGCGCATATCACGGGCCACGAGAAGGTGGACATTACCCATACCTGTAAGCGCGTACCTATCGTGCTTGTCGTGGTATTGCAGGGTATGCTTGTAGTGCCGCTGTTCTGGATCCTCGTTGATGTTGGATACACGCTTCTTCGACTTGCTCAGGTACCAGCCGAAGAGAGAGCGGACCTCCAGATTGGAGGATTCATTTTCGTAGAGCTTGGCAATCTTCTTGGGACCCTCGTCTGTAGGGCTCTGGCGCAGAGCAATGTATGTCAATCGGGCACTAGCCTCGGTGTAATCGCTGTGGCGCTCGAGCAGACCCTCGTAGACTTTCTTAGCTTCATCCCACATATCAGCAGCCTCGTATGTGCGACCCAGGTTATAGCTGATCGTGGTAACAAGGGCGTCGTTATCGGTACAGTTTTCCCGCTCTGAAGACTGAACGCATGCGTTCAAAGCAGACTGGAACATGCCACGAGCCAAAGCAATCTTTTCACTCTGATACAGGAAGCATCCCATGTTGTTGAGAAGCTGCGGGGGCAGACTCTCCCGCAGAGCAGACTTCAACTGGTCATCGTCCTCGATATCCGGCCGCTCACTCTCGGGAATGCTAGCAATCTGCAACTGCTCCAGTTGTGCCAAGCACTGCATGCTCTTGTCTGGTGCCGAACTCTCATAAAGCCGGGCCAGATAGACCAGCACTGATTCGTCCGGTGTGAGCATCTGCTTTTCATCCTTCCACATCGAACGTACAGACTCGAGGAGCGTGATAGCCCGCTTCGTCTCGTTTGACTTGTCTTCCTTGCTGCCAGCACGTTGCGCAGCAAACACTTCCTCCGCATGGAGAGCACCCAGCAAGATCATAGCCTCGGCGTTCTTGGAGCTCTGTACAATCTTCTCCAGTCGGAACTTGGCACCGTCAAAGTCCTTGTTGGTGACTTGCATCTGCACAGCGCCGAATTTTGCCGGGAGATAGCCCTTGTCGCCGCCACCACGAGCCTGGTCGGAGCGATTGTAGAACTCTGTTGCGCGGGCGACATCGCCCTCGTAGTGTGATTTCCGTCCGAGGAGGTACCAACCATCACTAGCAATGGGCATGACGTCTGTCTGCTCAATGGCTTTGCGAGCCAAAGTCTCGACTGTCGGGTATGCCTTGCGGAGAAGGAAGTAGCCGCCGAATAGGGCGCAGGTCATGGGGTATTCCTTATCGAGCTTGAACGCTTTTTGTGTGTATTGTGTCATGGCCACCTTGTACAGAGACCCAAACATGGGGTCCGTGGTCGAGCGACGGGAGCTGTCGTAGAGGTAGTAAACAGCGAGGAGGACGTTGGCAACCTTGGAATCGGGGTTCTACCGTGAAGAAGGCGTGGTCAGTTATAAAGCCCACTTCCTGGGTGCAAGGTCGAAACATACCAGAGCCAGCGAACGTTCCCAAGCAACCTTAGCTTGATCTTTAAAGCCAAGCTGCCACAAGCAACAACCCAAACCAATTCGCGGATCGGGATCCGTCAGGTTCGGCACCTGCATCAGGACCTTCTGGTAATCCGCCATAGCATCCGCATACCGGCCCAGCATGTACAGCGCACGAGCGCGACCCAGAATAGCCATAATGTTACGCCCACCAAACGCCTTGGAAGACTCCTCGAAGCATTTCAGTGCCTGCCGCAGCGATTCCACACGGTCAGACGTGTCGACCGTACCGGGCCGCACCGCGCGAGGAGGATGCAGCGATGCACGGAGTAGACATAGAACACCACGTGCCAGGAACAGAGGCGGATACGCCGGGTTCAATCGAGAGGCCTCGTTGAGGATTGACGTGGCCTGCTGCAGGTAGAAATCCTTCGTCTTAGCTTCGGTGTACAATTCGCCTTCCGGCGCGACACGCGGTGCCTGACGACTCTTCAGCATGAGCAGCCAGCAGATCCATCCCAAAAGTCCGAGTTTCTCCTTGGTCGCGCCGTGGGCGACAGAGGCGAGACCCTTTTGCAGAATGTCGAGCGCATGGTCGAGTTGCTTTCGCTTGGCGTAGGCCAGAGCGATGATGACCCAGAAGTTCTTCGCGGCGCGCTCGTTCTCGAGCAGTGTGCATAGTTCGGTGGGATCTTCTGGGAGATCGAGAAGACTGACTTCGACTTCGCTGTCGAAACTGGAGGCCGGGATGTCGATGGCGTCGGGGATGTCGGAGAAGCGGAGGGTGGTGGGCGTGGCAGTCTCGCCGTTCAAGCCATTGGCTTGGCCATTCTCGAGAGGCGCCATGGCGGCGGGAGCAGCGCACCGGGCGCGATAGTGTGAGGAAGGGGAGAAGGTGGAGGAGAACGAAGGGGTGGTGGTTCGTCTCTCTCTTTCTCGAGGATGCGGGATTGCGACTGGGAGGATGAAAGGGTTGTGGATGGAGGGAGTCTCTCTTAACTCATGATCAAGTGAGATGGCCCCTGTAGTAGACGGGATTGATAGGGAGATGTCTTGCGCCGGTTCACAGGGTTGAAAGGCCGGTTGCCGGAATCAACGCGCAAGTGAATCGGAGGAGCTTCGGTTTCCAGGTGCTGGTCAGTTGAGAATTGGAGGCACGGAGGGTGGCTGGTGCGGGCTGCACCGCCACAGTGCCACACCAGAGCCAAGAGCTTCAAACATACACTGTCATAGTGTCTACACTCTAGTATTGGACGGTTTACTTTATCACGAATCAAATACAATAAATATCTGTAGACTAAAAATCTCTTCATATTATAATGTCGTTCAATATTCATGTAGAAAGCTGTATGGTAAAGCTAATTTCCAAGTCTTATCATCAAATCATGCTCAACTCCCCAAAATCAGAGAGGAGATGCTGTCCTATACTCCCCATCCCCCATAACTACCGAGACCAGGTACAAACAAACCTGCAAAGGAATGCAAGACCAAGTAAAACAATGAAGATCTGGATAATCTCAACCCAGTGGTGCAGTCGGACGTAGGACTCTACATAACCACCAGAGATGGCTACTTTCTGCTCCTCGGTAGCATTCTTAGCCTCGATGGAGCCGGCCAGCTCAGAGGGGAATCGTCCAGTTTCAAAGTAGTGATCCATGAGCTCGTCTTTCTCGGACCAGCGAGCGCGAAGCCATTCGTCGAATTCTTTCTGGTCGTCGAGGGGGATGTCGGCGACGGCGAAGCATCTCCAGTGCATGTTGACTGAGGTTGGGGGTCGGCCTCGGACATATGTGGAGCGGAGGGTGAAGTATTTGTCGGGATAGCTGCCCTTTCTGTAGGATAGATATGGGCCAAGTTAGCGATCGAGCTCTGAATCGTAATGCTTCTATTCGGAGAGAGTGTTGTGAAAAACATACGGGGGGCCCTCGTAAGCAATCGTGCTGTCGTACACATATTCCACGGTTCCCCGTAATTGCTGCAGACAAAAGAACAAACCCGTCGAGCGAGGCAAAATCATATGCTTGAACGATGGATAACCCTGCTTCAGTCCAAACTCATCACTCCGCCGCTTGGTATTCAGTGACAGATTTGTCCCCTCGGGAAAGATCAACAGCCACATAGGGTCAAACTGCGACTTGCCCGACTTAGATCCCGAGAGCCTCGTCTTCAACTTTTCCAACCGATGTTGAAGCCGGGGCTTATCGGACTGCCATTTCCGAGCCATGAAGATAAACCCGTAGAACATCATACCCTGGCCCATGACGGGGATATACTTGAGCGACTCTTTCAAAATGATAAAGATACGGCCGTGCATGACATTCGTGTAGGCAATCCACCATAGATACACCCAATCGGTATAAACCTGGTGATTGGCGATCAAGACCATGCGCTCCGGGAATCGGGTCTGCAGCATCCCATCCTCGGACAGATGCAACTGGCCCCGGACACTCTCGTCTCCACTAACGCGGAACAAGGTCGGACATCCATACTCTGTGAGAGTGGTGATCACCAGGCCAAAGTTCTGTTTTGTATATGCCATGTAGGTGTAGTACCAGTCCTTGTTGATTAGGTACAGTGGGGCACCGACGAGCTGGGTGACGAAGATGGCGACGCAGCAGCAGTCGAACCAGGCGGCCATGGCCAGGGAGCGGGCGATTTGCATGGGGATGCCATGTTTGAGTCGTGGCTCGACGGGGGGTTTCGTGGAGTGTTTTTGAAGCTCAGTCGTATCCTGGCGGGGGAGAGGCTTGCGCTGGCGAGCCTCGGCTGCACTCATGGTGGTGAAATGAGTACAAGAGGAGAGGGAGAGGGAGGTAGTCGGTCGCAGGTCGGACTAGGGTCGATAGGAGCTAGAATAAGAATATTTTAGGTAGCTGGAGAGCTAGGAAGCAACTCCTGGGAGTTGCAGAGTCCAGCCCACCAGGGTTTATCTTCTTTGATGTTGAGCGGGATGCGGCGGATGGGGGGATCGTCGGAGCGGGCGGTGACTGGCTTGGTTCTGGAGGTTCTGGAGAATAGAGGCGGTCACACAATAAGAGTAGCAAGGGAGGAAGAGAGAGATGGATGTTCGAGTAGAGAGAAGTGGTTATTGAAGTGCCATGATTCTGAAAGTGTTGGGGTGCAGGTAAACTTCAGAAGGATGATTGTGTGAGCGAGTCTCGTGGACCGCAGGCCAAAAGCTCATAACGTCAGATCTGGAGCTCTCAGTGGGGCTGAGAGGCTGGCCGAGCCACCCCAGTTTGCTTCTTTGTTGTCGTATACACCTTCAACACGGACAGGACTGGCTGGGCAGCACTTGCCGAGGGCTCAGCCACGGTGATATGATTTTCATTCTGATTGTAGGTCAACTTGAGGCTCCTGATAAGAGTGTAATGCCCACGCCTCGAGATCCCCTGCCTGTTCCTAGCTCCTCCCCGCACCAAATCACACGATCCGCGTGGCTAGGGCTCGGGCATCGCTAGCTTGTCGCTTATACATGCGAGATAGACGCGCTTACTTTAGCTTAATGAAAGAAGTGGGAAATGATTGATCCTGAAGTGGGGAGTGGCTTTCGAAAAGGAAGGAAAATGCTCTGTGGCGTAAATATACCCCCCTGCTCGGGCTGAGAGCCTGAGAGGACTCAACTGGAGTAGAACTATACTAATTTTGGTATGCAAAGCTTACACACTCGCCAAGGGCTGATACTTGGCATGTATGGTGCATCTCTCGGCGATTAAGGAACTGAAAGGCATGATAAGTGGTCTTATTATCATCTTAAGAGGCCCAGGACAGGAAGTATAAACCCTGCCCCTTTTCAGAACCTCGGCATAATGAAAAAGAACTGTGATATGGAGCTACTTTCAGCTTGTGAGATTATCCAACCTTCTTCTTTAATACTCTACCGTCTTGTGCCGCGTCAAAAGAAAGATTGTAATATAACAAGATGACTTGAGTGTCTTTATTTACTCCTTGGCTAGCGAGGGGGTGCCTCGGGCATTAGGGATATACTGTCGCTAGTCCAGATTGTCATCGGAATTAAGCAATCGAGTAAGACGGAGTTAGCCTAGACTCAAGGGATGCGTGTTAACGAGATGAGGAATGGGATCGGGGAATCCTTTGCGATCCCTTGGAGCGGGATTCCAGGTTACGTATATATATATATATGTATGGGGAAAATCAGGGTCGAACGTAGATCTTGAAAATAGATACCGAGTCCCTCAACTTGATATAAAAGAATACTGTAATGTCTAAAATCCTATTAGTGTAGGTATTGGGTATACCTCCTTGCTATGGACAATGTCATGATACTCGGGTTCTCATCAATGTACCCCAATATCCCGTAATGCCTAACTAGCGTCTTAGGATATACAACCATGCTATTGCAGGCTCCCTCGAGTCTCCCTCGGATCTTCCATAATTCCAGACATTCTACTCCGTAGACACAATCTAACTGGGGCCCTTCCAGAAAAGCAAGACGACCCGTGGATCCGGCGCCCCTCTATTGTAGATGAACTCGCCCGGTGATTGGCAGAGGCTCGTTTTCCATAGATTGAAACCTTCGGGTCCAGGGTCGCGAACACAAGGTGAAACCCAAGAAAATCAATTAGGATCCAGGGGGAAACAAGTGAATAGTGAATAGTGAATAGAGAATAGTGAATAGTAACATTTAGTACCCTTGGCAGGAGAACAGTTGGTAGGCAGCAAGTTGTAAAATAACAAACATGATTATATGTTCCATCTCAAAACTCAGGAGAGCCCAATATCTGTGATCCCCGCTTCAAAAGTCCTCCTATTAGTACAGTAGTCTTCGTCCTCTTTTCCATTCTTTCCAAGTCTTCCAAGTCTTCCATTCCTCAAGTCACCGCCATCGTCCACAACCACCCCCCCTTAATCCTCTCCTCTTTTGACTCCCCCCCCACCACCATCTGGGACATTTCCAATTCATACACCGGCTGGATTTTCTGTTTCTTTGGACTGTGTCCGCAGATTGTCTATTGAGCAATATCTCGCAGTGCGAGATCCGCTCCTTTTCAATCTGGACTTGCGCCCGCTCTTCATTATTCCACCGAACCAGGTAAGCGACTTCCGCCCCCGGGAACCACTGACCACCTCCCCGTGTCCCGCCCCTCCTCCTCGCCCTCGTGTCTCCTGGCCGATCAGAGTTCAACCTCCCATCTTGTCCTCTCTTACCATCCTGTCTCTCTCCGGGAAATTCTAAACGGACCAGCTCTGACCTGACCCCCTTTCATCCAGTTGTGACAGGTGCCACTAGCTTCGAGGGGCCTCAGGAGGTCTCGGCGCGCCTAATTCACTTCCTCTTTCTTTCGCGTCCCTGATTCCTGGAAAAGATGGCCTCGTACGGCAAGTAAGTGGTGTCCTCCCCAAGTCTTCCTCCCACCGCCAATCGCCCGACCCTTCTTCTTGGAGCAATACCACTCCCGCTATTGGTCTCATGCTCATCATCTTTTGTTGCGCTCGTCTAGTGGCACGATGTACACATCGGATCAGTTCATGAATCCGGGGCCGGCCCCCCGCCCCCCGACTGATCGTCCCAAATTGACTCTCCCCACCAACAACAATGTCGCGACTTCGTTCGGTCAGATGTCGCTGAACTCGCCCAGTACCCCCGGCCCTGGCGGCAATCTCTCGCTGTTTCCCAATACCAGCACCCCCAGCTTGGCCCGCTCCCAGACCGCCGGTAGCAATGGCCTTCAGATCATTAAAGAAGGTTACGTGCGTTGCAAGGAAGACAAGTTTTTGGCCACCTGGAATCAGCGTTACCTGGTCCTTCGCGACTTCAAGATTGATTTCTTGAAGAGTGAATCGGGCAAAGTCGTGCTCTCCTTCCCCCTCTCGACCGTCACCGCCGTCGCACGTTCGGAGGAATCGAAAATGGCCTTTGAAGTTACTCGCCTGGCTAACCCCAAGGATGCTGCTTCCAAAGCCGCCATGATTACTCGCGATGTTCCCACCAAGACAATTACGTGTGAGGTCAAATCCGATGATGAAATCTATGAGTGGATTGATAAGATCTACGAGCGCTGCCCTGGTATGGGCGGTGTGAGTAACCCGACCAACTTCAGCCACCGAGTTCACGTCGGCTTCGATCCGCAGACAGGCGCCTTTGTGGGCTTGCCTCCAGAATGGGAGAAGCTCCTGACCGCCTCTGCTATCACCAAGGAGGATTACAAGAAGAACCCCCAGGCTGTCATCGAGGTCCTCGAGTTCTACTCCGATATCAAGATGCGGGAACAAAACCCGCAGTACTATGCGGGCATGTCTGGCCCCGGAGGAGTGCAGCCCAAGCCCCTGGGCAGCAATGCCGTGGGCAACTCGATTGCTCCTCCTCGGCCTCCTCCACCGGGCCCTCTGCAGCGCCTCGATAGCGGCCAGTCAAAGGGCTCCATGGACAGCTCCATGCGCTCGGCGACATCTTCTCCCGGCCAGCAAGGTCCGGATTTGGACCGTGCGGCTGAACAGCAGCAGCAACTGGAACGGATGAAGCAGATGGCAGAGCAAGAGCGTCGTCGTGTGGAGGAGGAACAGCGTCGCAAGGAAGATGCCGCCTACAATGCATCCATTCCCCAGACCCGTGTTCCAATGGCCAAGCAGGAAATTGGTGGCTACGGCAGTTCGGATCCCTCGATGAACAGCCGCTACCAGCCGAGTCGTCCGGCTCCCCAGGCGCCCGGCGCTGGATCCCGTGCCCCTGGAGGCCAGCCGCTCACTGCCCAGCGGCCCGCGCCCGCTCCTCCTTCCCAGAGTCCTTACGGACAAGGCCCTCCCCGAACTCCTGCGGGTGGTAGCTCGCGAAACGACGACACCCAAGGATCGCCTTCTCGCTATGCTCCCAATGACCCTCGCGCCCAGGCATCGTCCAGTCGCCAGCCCCAGAGCAATGGCAGCAAGGGCCAGCAAGGGCCTCCCCCGTCCCGTCTGCCTGCTCCAGTTCAGGCTGTCAAGCCCCTGAACATTGCCAACAAGCAGACCGGCGCCAAGCAGGCCGTTCCCGATGGTGTTCGCCAGGCTGAGGCGGCTCTGACGAAGAAGCCTGAACCAAGCAGCAAGAAGGAGGTGCGCATGTCGGCTATGTCTGAAAATGAGGTCATGGATCGTCTGCGGTCTGTGGTGTCCAAGGATAACCCCAACGAATCGTACAGCAAGCAGCGTAAGATTGGTCAGGGTGCGTCCGGATCCGTATATGTGGCTCGGGTTAAGGAGCATGCAACATCCGCTGTGGCCCACGAGCTGTACCGACAGTACGGCCCTCGGTGCCAGGTGGCTATCAAGCAGATGGATCTGCGGAGCCAGCCTCGTAAGGAGTTGATTGTGAACGAAATTATTGTTATGAAGGACAGCCAGCACGCCAACATTGTCAACTTTTTGGATTCGTTCTTGCAGGAGTCAAGCAACGAGCTGTGGGTGGTCATGGAGTTCATGGAGGGTGGTGCATTGACGGATGTTATCGACAACAACCAGGTGATTACGGAGAACCAGATCGCGACAATTTGTCATGAGGTAAGAATAACGCTGTCCCATTTTCATTACCGCCGAAGCATGACTAACTCATCTTTCTATAGACTTGCAAGGGTCTGGCCCATCTTCACAGCCAGAACATTATTCACCGTGATATTAAGAGTGACAACGTCCTGCTTGACCGAGTCGGACATGTCAAGATCACTGACTTTGGCTTCTGTGCTAAGCTGACGGAGTCGAAGAGCAAGCGTGCCACCATGGTCGGTACGCCCTACTGGATGGCGCCCGAGGTGGTCAAGCAGAAGGAGTATGGACCCAAGGTTGACTGCTGGTCTTTGGGTATCATGGCTATTGAGATGATCGAGTCCGAGCCCCCATACCTCAATGAGGAGCCCCTCAAGGCCCTGTACCTGATTGCCACCAACGGTACACCGCGTCTGAAGAAGCCCGAGAAGCTTAGCAAGGAGCTCAAGGCCTTCCTAAGCGTTTGTCTTTGCGTAGACGTCCGCAGCCGTGCTACTGCCGATGAGCTGTTGGCTCACGAGTTCCTTCAGACTGGCTGCAGCCTTGCCAGTTTGGCTGAGCTGCTGCGTTGGAAGAAGGCTAACGGTCAATAAGAGAGATGGCCAATTACTTTCTGCCTTGTTTATGTTTCTCTCGAGAGCAAGAGGATCTCCCTCCCCTTTCTTTCCTCCTCCATCTCCCTCTTCTCATGACACGCCTCCGCCACCTATCTCCGTCCATATCAAAACACACCATTCTCGCACCTCTTCCACCCCCGTCTACGAAGTTGATTGACTACCTTGAAGAATCTGTTCTGCGCACATATGGGTCCGATTTAACGCCTCTCCGGTTTAGACAACGTTCCTTATTCTGCTTTCTCACGAATCCCGCATCGGCACTCTGCATCACCTCACATTCCCATCCCCGTCACTCCTGCCATTCCCACCCAAAGCCCAAATCAACGACCTTCGATTTAAGCTTACGCTCCGCTGTGTTTGTTTCATGCCTGCTCCTTCCCCTCCTCTCCTCATTGATTCGGCACCCATACACAACCACGGCATGGGTAATTGGCGTTTTCATCTGAATTGTGCTTCTGCTCCTGCTTCTGCTTTTAATGCAGCTTTTGTTCCTTTTTCTATCTCTGCTTTTGTGAAATGCTGCTCTTTGATCCGAAGTTTTATACTCGTACTCGTTTTTTTAGTACTGTTCATCTGTTCATTTTCGCGTCTATGATAATCCCCGTCCTCGATTTGAGTTGACTTGCACAAAAGAGTACATTTTTCTTTTTCCTCCACGTCCATTGTCCATTGACTATTCACGTTTTCATTAAAATGTCTACTTGACTTCTTTACATGCCAATGAATACCTGAGCTGAGCTGAGCTGAACATGGGCTGGGAATTTCGACCTTTGAGTTCGTTATTACTGCGTTACTTTGCTGGTTCCATTCATTTAGTCTGAGGATTGAGCTTCGTCTCTAGTCTTTTGGGTGCCAATTTTGGGGATAGTCGGAAGTTCCAAGGATCTGTTCTTCTGGTCTGTTCTTACTTAGGATGTCCATGATGACGATGATGACGACAACGACGCTGATGATGCTGATGATAATGATCATGATTATAACACTAGCGTATTCGTCGGCTTTGAGCTTGCACTATATTTGTTATAAAGGGGTTGGTGGATAAGATAGGGATGTGCTTCGTTGATCTGATTAGGTTCATTGAACTGACTCTTGATGCATTGAGGATGTATATGGAATTTGGAATTTGTGCTGGGATTGAATGCCTCCATTGAACTTAATTCCAGATTGATGGATGGACTTGACGATACTCGGGCTGCTACCTTCCTACTTCCTACTCCGATGCACTGTTTCTAAATATGGAGGAAGGTATTAGGTTAAGGTGGTTGTGAGCTATCTGGAAATATACATTGTCTCCATCAACCATTCTGGGAAGTCTCGTAAGCTAATTGTACGGGACAAACTTCCAAACTCAAAGGCTTCACTTACTTTGAATCTTGCGAAACAGAACGTTTCGAATCTCAAGGAAGCTGAACACCGGGCTTTAGTGGTCCACGACAAACAATGGAATTCGAATGCGGCGGGTGCCCCATTGTCTGGTGCGAGCAAGTCACCTGAGAAGAGCGCTTCACTGGGCTGAAGAGCGATTGACTCTCATAACACACATTGTCTACTCTGAATCCTAACGTTTGCGATTGCAGCGTCGACATGACAACGTTCGGAGACGGGAGTCCCGACTCCTGGCCATTACACACTTATACGCACCTCCGGGTCTGTTGATGGCCCGAGACAATATCAGTAGTATCAGCTAACTGGTTAGGATTACATCGGTCTGGAATGCCAAATCCCATGTCCACCGTGTCATTTGGCCGAGGTCCCGACTTTGTGGATCTTGGGGTATCTCTGGATCGGCTTGATGAGATGTCTGAGAAGACTGCGTCGACGATTGCGCTGGTACGGGCCACGGCTTAGTCGTGTTGGTAAGTCAGGCACTGCACTACCTTTGGAACCTGTTGTCAAGATGCACTGCTAACACTAACTAGAAAACCGCACCTGGCCATTGAGCACTCCTGTGGGCTTCGACAAAGATTCCCTGATACGTGGGTTTCCTGGGCTCATCCATGCCAGTATGCCGGTCTCAAGTTCAACATCAGCCATCTTGTTCAGGCCTAGCTTCCAATGAGAACGAAAAGAAGGTATCCGGAGAAACGCAACCTTGCACATTTTTTTTTATAATGAGTGTTGAGTAGCGACATACTCCACAATGAGTTGCTATTTGGATGTCGAGTCACTCTACCAAGAATGAATGTCTCGAGCCCCAGACAAAGAATTTGCGTGACCTATCATCCAGATACACTCCGGTGTAAGGAAATTGGCAACTATGTCTTACCGTCAAGGTCGTTACTTGAATGTACGCCATTTACACGCAGATATTCTCGATGTCTATGAGATCTCGCTGAGGGATGATTTTCCTGATATACTTACGATTGTGACCCTTATGGCCCTGATCCATCCCGAGTGTCAACTTTGTATCAATTGCTCTGATTGATATTGGTGACTACTCAGCCGTTGAGGTGCAGCAGAAACACGCTATACTCGCCAAGATGCGCCCTGTGACTATCAAGAGTATGCACAATCTTGCGTTAGCTTACCTTGATCAAAGCAACTCTCGGCTGTTGGAGATGAAAGGCTTGATATACTCAAGACCACAAACAATCTGGCTATTACATGCATGAGACTCGACACGAAGAAAGAAGCAATGGAGTTGATAGAGAAATATGTCGCCTTCCAGACAGAGATCTTCCGTGATAATCCTCGAGATATCATGATTCTAAAGGTCGTCGTCGCTCCGAGAACGTGTCACTGGATACCCGAGAGTGTTTTTTCCTGCATTCAATCGTCAATGCATGCCATTATCAACAAAAATTGGTCGTTTGTTCCCTCCACGATAGGCAATCGCCCAAATACTCGCGGTCCAAGCTCTTGAACTTACACTCGCCCACTCGAAACGATCCAATACAAGGCTTCGAGGAAGTCTTTGGTCTGTTACTACTACTCGACGCATCGTATCATCGTCGCATCGTATCGCATCGTCGTCGTTTGCCGTTCTTTTCCAGACCGTTGCCTACAAGAGACCATCTCTTGCTCTGCTTCATCTTTTGTTCTTTCCTCTCCTCCATCTTCCCATCTTTCCTCTGCTCCATCTTCCCTGCTTCCACACTCCACGAAGATCGCCATTCGCTTCATCTTCTCGCTTCATACGTGTGTGGGACATCCTAAACACGCTTTGATTTCATCCAAAGACGACTGCACGGCAACTACGTTTACATCCGTTCACAATGCCTCACATCCCGAACGAAATCCTCTATCTCATCTTCAACTACGTCAACCTGGAGCCTGTCCATAATGGCCCTAGACTCCCCTCTTCGCGGCGTGTCTACGACATCTCTCGGCTCTTGCTGGTATGCCGAGCATGGTATCACGTCTTCCTTGCCCAAGTTTACCTTTGCCTCGAAGTGGACAATCCACAGAAACGACTTTATCGGCTAGCCCGCTTGTTGCTGGAAAACCCGGATTTGGCATCTTTCGTGCAAAGACTCTGGCTTGGCGGTTATGATATCGACCCTACTCCCACCATTGAAACCGAGGAGGACGATGTTATCCTGGATCCAGATGACGATGGACTTCTGGATAATCCTCACACGAGACCATTCCACGATATCTTGATCAGAGCCAATCCTAAGCGCAACGAACGTCGCAGATGGCAACGTGATCTCATCAGAGGTTTGCCTGATGCCTGGATGGCAGTTCTCTTCTTCCTTGTACCGAACCTGCGATTCTTCAAATTGGATCATTCCACCGGCTCCAAACTGTGGACCACTCTCGCCCTCTCCCGCATCGCAACTGGCGCAGTGGATTTCCAATCCAGACCACTGCAGTTCCTGGAAGAAGTCTTTGCGTCCGAAAATGGATTCTTCACATCTCGCCCGCATTTGGAGTTCATCCCATTCCTACATCTCCCGGCCATGCGATCCTTCTTCGGCCACAGCCTCACCGATAGACCGGAGGAAAACCACACCCAGATATGCCCGGCAATTCCGCCCCCGCGCCAGTCCTCTGGAATCACAAGACTGGTACTGAGCCATATCCATGCCCGGTCCAGTATACTCCGGTATATCGCTGCGTGTGCGAATCTCCAGGTCTTCAAGTACGAGCACACAGACGACCGCATGACTGGCTTGTTCCCTGTTTGGCTCCCTCATCATCTCTACGAGGCCCTGGAGACGCAGAAGCATAGTCTCCAGGTGTTGTACGTAGGGTGCTGGGATTTTCACGGGGAATCATTCGCAGAGGTGTACTGTATGATCACCTACCGTCCTCGTCTTTGGTCGTTCGGCTCCCTGGTGGAATTCACCCACCTACGCGAGATTGACATCCCTGTGGTGTTCTTTCTTAAGTATGCGGAGGGAGCGCCAACGCTGGACCTGCTTGATAATTTGCCAAGCAGTGTGGAGAAGCTGTGCCTGTCGGAGATCCTAGATCGCGACATTGAAACCATTGCCAGTGCTCTCTGTGCAATGGTTTCACCCCGTGACCAGTATCCCCGGCTGCAGGTCATCGAGTTGTGCTTGCTTGGTCTGGTCCCTGAGGATAGAGATGGTGACTGGTTTGTGCTTCTGTGTGCTTCTTTTGCGGCACTTCAGGTGATGTGTGATGCGGCTGGGATTGAGATTCGCTATTCTAGCTACATGGTCAGCCGGCCTAAGCTGTGGCCTGCGTTGGAGAAGCCCTTGTTCGCTCCCATCGCTTGAAGGATTGACTACCCGGTTAGGTAGTTAGCAGGAGATTAGTTAGTTTGCAGAAATGAACTAGCTGAGATATGAGAGCACATATGAGAAAAGACTTAGGCGAAATATGACGAATAAATGCGAGATATGTGAGCCGAATACCACTGAAAATTCGCGTTTAAGTAATAAGATCAATAATATCGAGCTCTGAAATCGGCGTCACTTAACCGGAATACTGAGGTTGATCTACCTTAGTATGCCGTTAGTCGCGACGCTAGAAACGGGGACCTGCATCTCGGGCATCAAGTGGAAAGACGCAGCAGAAGGCCACGGCAAACGGCCTATAAGCCCGAACGAACGGACCTAAAGATACCCATCAATACCTTC
The DNA here is from genome assembly GCA_023626575.1 of Penicillium sp. PF1803. NCBI lineage: Eukaryota > Fungi > Ascomycota > Eurotiomycetes > Eurotiales > Aspergillaceae > Penicillium > Penicillium sp. PF1803. Next base: position 99,716 of record JAMAGZ010000061.1, on the reverse strand, counting down.
ACTCTCGAGCTTTCTAAAGTTAGTACATAGCGCTTATTCTGTGGTTCTTGTAGCTCACACCAGATAAATATAGTCTCCGTCCAGGTAGGGTTTAGTAAGGTTAGAGGCACTATAAAAATGGCTTATCACACTATACACACCTATATACACCGGATTTTTTCCGCCGGGGCTTTCCTGCCTGGGCTGCCGCCGCTTTTGTTAGAGCGATCAGGGTCAGGCTCACTGAATAAATGTTAGCACGGGCTCATGCTTAGTGCTCTACCCCGTAAAGGGCAGAGTTTCCGCTCGATCTGCCGCTTGAGCCGATTCTTTTTTCTTTCCGTTTATGTCAACATGTGTGATAATAATAGCCTAGGTATTACTATTTATATAGATGCCCTCGTCGATAGTAGACTTCCGCATAACCCAACTTGGGTCCAATGTCTCGACCCAAAACCCAACCCAGCCTGGGTCCGGGTTGAACTTCTCTAACCCGGACCCAACCCGGACCCAATGCTGGGGCCCCAGTGAAACCCAATAAGACCCAACTTGACCCAACTTTTGCATAACTTCGATCATAAAGCTGCTCAGTCATTAGAATAATATACTGTATTTTATATCTGTTCTGGTTTATACTAACTACCACTATATCTTCGTAGCGTAAATCACTTGAAATTTAAGAAAAAGCGTTATATTCTTTAAGGCTAGATCTTATTTATAATTAATTACCTTTAAAAATCTTAAGCTTAAGTATATTAGGGTAAATAAACCTTAGAGCTTGATATTCTTGCTAGTGGTTCTAGAAGTATATAGTGCTCACCTGTACGCACCCTCGGCTCACCTCCCATTTTTTGCCGATTCCTGTAACGTCAAAACTTTTCAATGCATAGCCCCAGTCGGAGACGGAGATAGAAAAAAAAATTGGTCCGCTCGTAACTAGTAGTAGGGTTTATCGTTTTTCGATATAAATAGTACACACCTATGCTTTTTGAGATATATTCCCTTTCCTCCCAACTATACTCAAATCCATACTCCACTACCACACTTGACCTCTAAGGCTAGTTTTCCTCCCTCTCGGTATCTCCCCGGGATGCAGGTCGCTCCGATCACTACCAACTACACTATAAGATGATTAGGCATCAGCGTCGATCTGGCCATGGAAGCCCTTACTTCGAATCGTCTTACAACGAGTCCGAGAAAAGTGACGCAGAATCTGAAACCGACATGTCAACTCCGGAGCGTCCTTCAGTGTCAGGTAGACGCAACTCTTGAATTTTCCTCGCTCATAAACGTGGGCGTAACCGAAGGTTATCAATCGGTTCTAGCTCTACATCCGATGATGACAGAGGAAGTCGGACTCGCTACACAAGGCAGAAAAAGAAGCCCAGACTAGGAATACAGCCAGACAGCATAACAACGGTCAAAGGCTAGCAGAAGAATAACACAGGCTTAAGCGACGCTAACGCGGGGGATTCGACAACAGATCCAGATATCGAGACGGATAACACTTCATCTAATAGCGATAGTGATAGCTATACAGATAGTACGAAGACTCAGATTGCTTTTATTAAGAATCGTTAGGAAAGGTAAGCGAAGTCCACCGGTGGATATTCTCTGTAATCCATTACCTAACTAGTGCCTATATTCTGTCAGAAACAGCATCAAAAACAGTATATCTCTCCCAATTCGAGATAGAATAAGCCTCAGAACGCCCTTCAGGGGGCAGGGAAGAGAGAGTTCACTAAGTTTCTTTACTAGCTACTTCGAGTAGAACGGGGTCAGGATAGGCGACGGACAAAAGGTATCCGGAGGGCTAGTACTCTTAGTACGTATTAGAAGAACTTTCTTCGCTATTACGAGAAAGCCAACGAGGACTTAATGCCACATAATCTAGCACGAAGAATGAGAAAGGTCAGACTTAAATATTCTTGTAATGAACATAGTACTAACGGAATGATTTCTGAAGAGTATTCGGAAGATTATGAAAACGAAAGGGTTAATCACCGATAAAAAAGAGAAGCTACCGCTATATATTAAGGACGTGGTTATCTTACAGGAAGCGGTTCTCCGTACGATAGAAAAGCGGTTCTCTATAATCTTATGGCCTACTTTACGGTGAATCGAATCAGTACAATAAGAATGCTTCAATATAAATATATATAGTGCTCGATCTAACGAGATCTAAAAGGGGGCCCGCCCCGTATTCTACTAAAGATTACCTACGAGTTTACTAAAAAGTATCTTAGTGTGATATAAGGGTATAGGTTAATAGACACTTCCTATATAATAAGTTACTCTCTGTAGATCTAAGTAACTAACATTAAACAGTAACACTTTTATCATTCCCGAGATCATCCATAATCCCTCGCTTATGTTAAGCCCGTATAAGTTTTTACTAAGTATTCTCTTCGACGACGACGCTTTCCGTGCCCCTATAATAAGATCCCGGGACGACCTAAGGAAACTTTAGCTAGAAGATAGCCGGTAGTAGCTATAACTACCCCTAAAACACGAGAAGGCAGATTATTATGTGTTCTATAAGGTTATAGTAACTCACGGCGTTATTTAGATTATACGAGATTAACCGATCTTATCTATAGCTCTAGGAAAGCAGTATCAAACTTTCGGGGAAATTGCAGGCTTTCCGAATCTTTACACACATTATAACCGTTACGGTGGTGGGACGATCCTTAACTAAAGTAGTAAGTCACTTAGCTCTTAATTATTAGGTGAAAGAAGAAAGGAGAACTAAGCAGGTAAAGGACTCGTGAGCGACGTATAATAAAACTTAATCATAAAACACGCTAGTACTCGAACGTTTTTGAACCATTATCTCCCACGTCGTATCGGTACAGACATACAGGCCTTAATGCGAGGTCTGGAACCTAACACAGCGATAATAAGAGCTATCACTCGGATAGGCAGATAGGTTAATACACGACGGCCTCGCGAACTTACTAATGCTTAGAAAGCTAGTGTTGAAATAATACCGGAGCTACAAGACGCGATCTACAAACGTGATAGGTTTGCTCTTAGTCTAAAACAAAGCCGTAAGAAGAGCCGCGCTGAACTAGATCGGTATGAATAACTCAAGAGGGATGTAATTAACACACGCAGTCGGCTCCTTTACAATCTTCGTAAGCGTGTCCGGGAAGAATTTGATAGCAGTCAAGCAGTCGAGGATATTCAGCAATAGCTTACTGTGGGAATAGCAGTTCATGACGACAAAACTAAGGAGCGTTTAGTAGCTAAGGAAAACATGCTGCCAGAGCAGATTTTTCTTTTAGAAAAGCTGATGACATGGCCGACCTCGTTATCATTAGAGCGGGAATGGAAGCGGCGTAACGAGGCAGTTGAAGCCGTTCGCATGTACTACCGTGTGCGAGAAGGTGGGCCTCGACGAGGACGAAGACCGAAGAACCCTACCTGTCGTGATAGTCTTGCACCACACAGCGCCCCTACACTAGCTTCTACACAGATCCCTATGTCACGTTTGCCACGCGTCGATGCTTTACGAAGAGCAGAAGAGCATATCCAGGCCGCCGCCCGACCACTAGGATGCTTCCAATGTTTTGGAAACCTAGAAGAGTCAGAAGACCGTCGGATGAAACAATATTCTCGGCATAAACATCTTCTTCGTCACTTTAGGACTACACATCTGGATGACCGTCACTGCAAGTACTGCAAAATGTCAGTGGAGCATGAAGATGGTCTAAGGAGGCATGCTCATGAGAAGCATAGACTAAAGACTTAGGTCTTTCTGCTACCGTACGTTTTGAAATTGGTGCAACCGCTGAATGACATGATTGCTCTTTAGACTAAAATCCCCTTGTATATATTCAGAGTTCTTTCGAGAATTATGTATGTATTCTTCCATACATAGGTTACAATAATTTCAGGCGTGAACTCATTTATAAGTTCGATATATCAGACACCTCTATGCCCTCTCCTGAAGCCGGTTTCCTCGAGAGGTACTATTTAACAATTAATCACGAGTGGTCCAGCCAATGATGCCCCAGACCTCGTTCCTTCTATTTTCTTTCCTTCTTAGCTAATTGATGGGGTAAGACCGAAGTCCTACCTACTAATTTCTGGAGCAACAGCGGCTAATAAGTCGAAGTGATGAGGGATAAAGAGAAGTTTTTTTTTTCCAACGTGAGAGCCTACTAAAAGTTTTGTTTGAAGTGTGTTATGTCACATGATGATTATGCAACTCGAACATCCCGGAAGCGCCCAAGGCCAGCAGCATTCAGGGTCCAGGGTATGGACAACAAAATTACAGAGCATGCCTATCTCAGATTTCCCTGCATCCTTTCTCCACTTTGCCCCAGTACTAGCAATCTTGACAGCGGTGCGGAGACAAGATCTGCGCTGAGGAGCAGAAGAGCCGAATGATGGAAGGGGCCCTGCCCAACAGCCCAGGAGCGCTTCTTTCCCTGCTCTACTGATGACGACCGTCACAACGAGCGTCATGGCTACGGCACTGAAACTCTATACATGCAGCCCAGCGGGTGTACTTCAGCCCTCCAACTCACTACGATCACGACCAGCGTCTTAAACACGCCCACAACGATCATTATCCTCGCATCTGATGCCACTGTTTCAGTCTTCTCAGCCTTTCAGCCGTCAGGATGGGATAGTAGGAGTACGACGGATTTTCTTACCTTTAGTCCAGCCGTCTGCCCATAGCACTGGCTGTATCAAGAAATGTCATCGACCAAGCACTACTCAGCCGCGTACTGCTGTGCTAGGTATGTCCATAAGCCCCTTTATTTTATGTTATTTCAATAGTCACCTTGTCTGTTCGATTTCTCTAACTATTGAGCCTCAGTGGTTTCGTATTTCGAGCACCGGGGCATGCTCTGCCAAAAGATTTGATGCATGCAGAGCATACCCCGAATAAAAGACTGCCGGGAACGTAAAGTGACAATATTCTTGGCCCTTTCGCGGTCAACCACTCTCGGAATCGAGATACCTTTATTAATTTCAAAGGCAGGAAAGCCCACACAAATATCCCATTGAAAAGTGCGATTATTAGTCCAGGGCTCGTTGGGTAACTAGGCTCGTTGGGTAACTACCAAAGCATCTTACGGCAGGCTCTAGCCCGCCCCCAAAACACTACATACCCTTACAGGCGATGCTATACGTCATGTTTGCGATTTTGATTTCTCCAGGACCTACCCTTCACTGGTATTGCTGACTGATCTCAGCAGAACGTCCTATGTTCCTCCTCTGTAATTGTATCTCAATCAAATCGGAAGAACTTGACATGAGTCAACTTCGATAATCCGGTATGGCCCAACGAATACAGTGATATTCGTCACGAGCAAACCCTCCATTTTTGTTCGTCATACTATGCACAGGACAAAGCCCATACCAAATTTTACATTAAGCATGAGAGGGTTTCAGCTTCGCCTTAGCAATTCCGTGTTCATTTATTTGATTCAACTGCTGCCATTCTCTTTTTTTCACGTAAAGCGACCGTGCTAGGGCGGGGCGGAACACACAGAGCGTTCGTACGCTTCATTCTCGGCCTCATTTAACAGGTGATCTATTAGCCATGAACCCAGTGACTTACTATATATACCCGCCATAAGCGATGGAAATTGGCTCGTATATTGTCTCTTGGGTGTCACGCTGACATAGAGTACGCGGGGATGCCTCACAATCCTAGCTGCGAATAGCTCAGGTCTTCCTCGCCTTATTTAATGAATACCGATCGCCCTAGCGAGGCGTTTTTGCTATGATACATTCCCGAATAATGAGATTCGGATTAGGCGCATTGAAAGTTCCATGACTCGCAGCGGCATTTAACCCCTATATTATACCTTTGAGTTGGAGAGGGTAGCCTTTCGCTCTAGAACACGTTACTCGTCACCCTGTGTTATGCATATGCAAGATAACTCAGCATACCCTGGAGAGGCCTAAGCTTCTACAATCCTAAGGCTTATTTCTGTGCGCATAAAGGTGAATCTACCGTTCGTCTACGACATCAGAAATCTATGTGTAGCTATATATGCTTCTAGTGTAGGAAAAGTTATAAATAAGTGCTATCACTACCTAGTTAATTTCACTATTCTTAATCTAGTGCCCGGGTCGTTATTCGTTATATTCATTATGTCTTTAATAATAACTGAGTCAGTCTAGTAACGAGGGCCTGTCACTAAGAAGGCGGAACTTGAAGATGCCTTAATGAATAAAATAATTGAGCACTGTTGCTAACTCACTTTGGATCTCGACTTTAAGAACGCATTAGCGACTTATAGTCAGGTTAAAGAGTAACAGGAGCAAATTCGTACTCGAGATGAAAAATTGACTAGATTACAGAAGGATATTGAAGCTTAGAAAGAGAGGGAATCGGTTGTGATCGGCAGATTCTCCGTAGCGAATCAGGACCTAGCTATCTAAAAAGAGATCGCAGAAAAAAAAATAGTCTCCCTCTAGAAAGAAACCGCAGAAAAAGACAAATCTTTAGTTAAGATCTCTCGAAGAATCTAAGAACTTTAGCGCTAGCTATAAACGCTATTATCGGAAAGATCTTAGGATAAAAGAAAGATGAGCTTAATGATTGCATAATATAATCTGGAAATTGATTCCTTCTAGAGAAAGCTTAAAGAAAGAGATATATTAATCGATAAATTAAAGGAAAGTGATGCTAAACTTACTAGCCTACTTTTTGATGAAAAAGTAAAAAGGGGCTATCTTAAAAATGACAAAAAGTCGCTAGAAGAAAAGATGCTTAAGGCTTAAAGTCGACTTAAGAAGTTCGATTCCTTTATCTTTAAACATCACTAAATTAACGAGTAGTTAATGTTAGTACCTCCCCTAACTAAAATATTATAGGTTATTAATTTTCGGGCTTAGAATAGATAGCTTTTCGAGCCTCTAGGGCTTTATAGTGAGCGAGATCTAGACTATTCTGCGGCAGGATCTAAACGAAGAGAATCTTAGAGTAGGTTTTTCTATACATATTCTATGACCTTAACTACTAAACCGAAACTAAAACTAACTTTTTTCGGAAGAACTATAGACCCTAGAATAAGTTTAGATAAGGTACTAAGGCTACTTTTCGAGATAGAGCTATCTAGAGATAGCGTATTCCCCTGTGTGCTTCGAATTCCGATGCCGCTAAGGGAATGCGTCTAGCCGTGATGTTAGGTATCCTCTCCCGGTAAATCGACGAGTAAATTTTTTAACTGATTTACTTTCTATCTAAGACCGGCTATTTCAGGATGAACCTAAATAAGCTTATGAAAAACGACACCGAAAAGGAGCATTTTTATCGCTCCGTTCTACGTTCTATCGACCGCGATAGGTAGGAAGCTGAACTTCGGTCTAGGGCTAATTCTATTGTTTAGATTGTTTCCCACTATCTCTATGAAATTATCTCGACTACCTAGTATAGTGAGCTTAGAGAGCGGATAAAGAATGTCGTTAATAGGGTAATTAAGGTCTAGTGTCCTATCTAGAATTCCACGAAAAGATATAAGACAGAATTTGATCCTGCCGATTAGGCCCACGATAAGGATTCGCTATTCCAGTTTCCGGTGGGCGGCGAAGATCTAATCGGGACTAAGCAACATAAAGATCACCTTCTTGTTATTTTCCCTAGATTGTATTGCATAGAAAGTGATGCCTTTATTTTGACTTCCGTCGTTCCGCTCACGAGCTCGCAGAAGTTATATATTGTTGCTGATCGAGAACTAAGGGAAGAGTTTCAAGGCAAAGCGAGCCCCACGACTAAACAACCCAGTCGAAAAAGGCAGAACTCTGTTACTAAAGCCTAATCGCCGTCAAATGGTACCAGTTTTTTAGGGAGGCATTCCTCCGGAGGTTCAAGCAACTAAGACAACGCAAGTCGCGTGCTAGAGCCAAGAGAGAGTTTCAGACCTCTTCAAGGACGTTTTATGGATGAAAGTAGCTATTTATGGTTTGGACTCGCTGAGCTTCATTTATGGCATGTGCATTGCTTCTGATTCCAATCACAATCTCATTCACTATCCAGATATCAAGACCAAATTGCTAGCATAGTGATAGATACTTTGCGCTACTTTCTATTGCGCTAGCAATGCTGGACGACTGGAGAAAGTATTCGAATGGGAAGCTGCGGTACTGAGTACACTGAGGCGTAGTTGGAAGGGGCTGTGGCATGAAGCCTGACACGGCTTGGTGCTTTAGCATGTTGCACCCCTGGCCTCAGCAGCAAAGTAGTCCAACAAGCAAGATAGGGACAGTTCTCTCCTTGCCGCAGCACATCCTCTGGAGCTTCGGTACATTCAAAACATGTTGCCTAAAATCATAACCAATGATGCCATCTGGATACTATTGAATACTCGAGGTTAACCTTTTGAAAAGAGAGAAACAGTGTTTATACTGGAGAAGGTGGATAGCACCGCTAGCACTGCGTTTTGATGCCAAACCACGCACTTAATCGTGGCGTCGGGCTTTCTGATTTAGTCTCGCCGCCTGATGAGGTATGGTATCGATATCATTGGCTGTTATTTTTATCACCCAAGGAAGTGGATACATGCTGCGGAAGATACCACAGTGGCCTCCCATTGGTCAAGTTGGGCTGGATATTGTCCAATAAAAAACTCCCTCCCCCCCCTAAACGGGAGCCCCCCTAAAAGGGTACATATAGGACAGCTTGTCCCTCGGTCTACCTCGAAAGGCAGCTTTCGCAACAGACACATCGTTGTTTTGGACTACATAAGTGAGAATGACCCTAACTTTTTGATTCTTGGCCGATCCGTGCATTTGCCCCTTTCCGCCACAGAGTCTTGAAAAATGCCACTAAACCATCAGTTAATCCAACTCGATATTCTACCCCCGGAAATTCTCTACAAAATTGTGGATTATTTACATGGCTGGGAATCAAAAGGCCTCTTATGTGTTAATAAATAGATGAGGGACATTTGTTTGCTATCGTTGTTCCGGAAAGTTAGCTTTGAATTTTCGAAAGACGGATTTGATGGATTAGAGGAAAGGTTACAATCGCATCTGTGTTTATATGTGGCCTCCTCTTAATATGTCGTCCCGTATTTGCTAAAGCTAGGTATGTCTTAGTGGCAGGATATCATAAATGATTACTGATCTAGAGCTAGAGATACGGGACTATGCGACGTTCAAAACTTAAATCCTGACACCTAGTACTTATGTTGAGGAATACAGGAGTTGGGATGACAGACATGGAGGGCTTTGAGGAAGACGATAAGGAGGACCTTGAAGATTGGGATAATTTGCAACTTACCACGAGGTATCATCCATCATATACCCTCGTCTACAGAACATTACGAAGAATCTATTTAGAACAGCAACGCATAATAAAAACGGGGAGAGACTTAGCTTTACTATCACTCGCTTTTCAACGGCTTCCTAAATTGAGTGAGTTGAGCTTGGATTTTTGCGAAACCTTGGTGGATGTGGACTAGGTGAAAACATATCTCGCTCTGAATATAACTTTAGAGGAAAAGTCTTATGAGCACCATGTCCAGCTGGTGTCTACCGCCATGAAATCAGTCAAGGACCGCAGTGTGTCTATTCACACTGTCTAGCTAGTCGGACTATCTTTTATTTACGACGACCCTTGGCACATACGAGATACACGCCTGTTGACGACTCTTCTCGCTGAGCTGCTTGAAAACGCCTCGAGACTACGGCTTCTTGCAAGCCACTTAGCCTTGGGAATAATATCCCATTTGAAGTTGAAAATACACCAGCTCGAATTATGTTCAACGAGTGTTGCCCGTGATTCTCTGGAGACCTTTCTTCGAACCAACATTAATGGGATGCAATCTATCGCTTTTCACGATGTTAACCTCATCAACCAAAATTGGGTGTCAAATATCCAGTTAGTACCAGCAGATCTTTGCAAAATGATCGGCATCCGGGTCACGAAAACCTGCGAACCGGTCGATGCTCATGGCTGTGCTAGTAATTGAAAAATTCTTAGGACGGCGAGACGAGCTAGACTAACTCTAGCAGTATTTACAACCCACGAATCCCTAGTCACGAAAAGTTGCAATTGTCCATGGCCTTGGGGGAATAGGAAAGACCCAACTCGCGATTTAGTTTGCGCGGGATCATAAACATGAATTTTCCGCTATCTTTTGGCTTAGCGGTAAAGGCTGGGGTACGCTTTTGCGATATTTAAGCTCTATCTTGCCCCGGTTACCCGGACAGTCTCCACATAACGAGGGAACTAATGACGAGGAGGTGGAGCAACGGGCTAGAAATGTGTTATAGTGGCTAGCAATAGAGGGAAACTCACGCTGGCTAATCATTTTTGACAATATTGACTAATACTCCCCCTTCGGCCCTGTTGGTGATACATATGATGTCGGAGAATTCTTCCCCGTAGCCGATCATGGCTCCAATATCGTTACTACTCGGCTCTAAAGGTTGACTGAGCTCGGAAAATCTTTCCTAGTCAAGAAACTTGAATCGGATGAGGCAATACAGCTACTCTTGTAGAGTAGCCGCTTCTTAGCACTGACCACCACTACAGCCTTTGAGAGCGATCTAGGTACATATACACTAGTATAGAGATAGTATTGATGATACTAACATAGATAGACACACTTGCTCTTGCTAGTTGTCTAGATGGACTTCTATTGGCGATTGTCATCGCTGGGGCCTTTATGCGTGAAACTGGAACCAACTTGGCTGAGTATTTGGAGTATTACCGAGAATCTTGGTCTGATCTGTAGCTACAATCGAGTCCTGAGCGCTAGTATTAACAAGGTAACATGCTATAAACATGGACGATCTCTTATTATGAGATCTAGAAGCGGGACGCGAACGTAGCGAAGCTGCTATTACTGCTTGCCCGCTTGGATAATCGAGACATCTAGTATAAATTAATCCAAAGTTGCTGTCATAGTTTAGATGTCCCACTGTGGCTTCAAGAGGTCGCATTAAGCGGGCTCGCGTTTAAACTTGGTGTGAGGATTCTCCTCGAGTTCTCTTTCCTTGAGATGAAGCCACAAGAGGGAAGCTATATGATGCATCCGGTAGTGCAGAACTGGTGTCTTCACGTTACTAGTCCGGACGGGAACATGAATGCACTCTAGCTGAATGAACTGGCACTAATATCTGTGGGACACGCTGTCCCTGATGCAAGTGATTCTAAGCTTTAGTAACGGCTGATTCCACATGCAAATCATGTGTGTCGTGGGGGTTGGTTAGATCGTAATATTACGATCTGGGGAGCATTTCATGGTCTAGGGGATCTCTATTCTGATCAGGGAAAACTAGAAGAGGCAGGAGAGATGTATCAGCGAGCACTCGCAGGCAGGGAGAAGGCCCTCGGTCTAGAACATACGTCCACTCTTGGCACTGTCAATAGCCTCGGGAATCTCTGCCTTGAGCAGGGGAAGCTGAAGGAGGCGGAGAAATTGTTCCAGCGAGCACTGGCAGGTTTTGAGAAGACGCTAGGTTCAGATCACAATAGGACCCGGTGGGTTAGAGAAAGATTGAATAGGCTAAGAACTAGGAACTAGCCATTATTAGGTGGCGAGAATGTGGCTCTCGCCCGTCACATTTTCAGTACAGTACCTCGCATCCACTATCAAACTGTTTAAGATCTGTTTAACTTGTGATTTAGCCGTCAGGATCTGGGATCCGGCCACCGGCCAGTGCACATCTACCTTCGAGGGGCATAGTAGCTCGGTCACGTCGGTAGCCTGGTCGGTAGATGGAAGCCGACTTGTATCAGCGTCTTGGGATAAGACCGTCAGGATCTGGGATCCGGCCACCGGCCAGTGCGTGTACACTCCTGATAGTCGCTCCCTCCACCTCCAATTTGATAAAAGCACGCCCACCCGTATTCGGACAATGATTGGCGCCTTAGATGAAGGGTCCGCTGAGCTTGTTGCGCCCAGCACCAGTCGTTTGACGTCGCCAGGAATATATGGGTTTGGCTTAAGCGACGACTCTTCCTGGATAACCTTTAATGGATCAAAGCTGTTGTGGTCGCCTCCAGAGTATCGACCATTCGCCACTACTATATTCGGTACATCTGCAGCAACGGTGGCAATCGGTTGTTCATCAGGACGAGTCATATTCGTCGCACTCTCAGAACACAACCCCTATCTAGGGTATAAATAGCAACTACGCCACTTCAATCTACCGATATTTCCTCTTCATCAAAAGTGGTAGGCTTACCTTTGCGAGGTTGGATATAACCATTTGGTGTTCAGTGTTAACGTTGATCTACGCCCGCAGGTTTCTGATGGAGTACATATCAGCACCTTCCCAGCACCTTCCCAGGAGCTAAAAAGGTCCTGTAGGTACATGGAAATATATTGCATTGAGCTATTCACTGTACGTACGATGCTTCGTTCTGGCTACATGCGTGTACAGGTAGTCTATGTGAGACACTTCATCGACGAAAAGCAGCGCTTGAAAGACCCATATGTACTAATCCAGAGTTGAAGAGGATACTCGACTGCGTCTTGATCACTCGGCAAGCTCTGAATTTGCCAGACCAACCATAATATCTCTTTGAGACTTGTGGACGGGAGCTTGACAGCCAGTCGAACAAGAGCAGCATGTGAATTCAACAGCCTAGCAGTATATGCTTTGCGTCGGCGATCGCCACTATGATTGTATAGAAACTGGCGGGCATCGGTTGCACACCTTGTGCATGGCGTCGTTCCAGAGCACTAAATAAAAGATAGTATGTTAGCTCCGTACTCTGACGTAGGATAAGCCGGGATTGTGACCTTGGTCTTCTATCTCTGGCACTCTGTACAAGCATAAGAAGCATTGCGCCGAATTTCCTTTTTTGCTTCTGTAACAACACACCCTATCTCCCGCTTTTCATTCGCAGGCAAGAGTGTGCGAAAAACCTCGTTCTTCGACATTACGGATGGGTGAGTGCACATAAAATGTGCACTTTGAAAGCTTCGGCAAGATTGGGTCAGGGGCAGAAAAACTCAAGGAGAATAAGTGAGGATCTAAGGATATGAGTGGCAATAGTCAAAAGGGGCCCCTACCTTCTCTCCCACCGTATCTCGGCGCTCTCTTTGTTTGCTCTACAAAGTACCGTGCAGATAGCAAACAAAGAATCCAGCCAGAGAACCCCGCTCGACGATTGACCTAGCACTCGGATTGGCTTATCGATCCAAGGGCTCGATGAATATCTTGTGATTAAGTCCACTAATGATGTGCAATTTATAATCGAGATCAATAGAGCGATGTCGCTCTTACCAGCCCCTCGAATTTGCTTCGGCTTCAAGGGTATTACAAAAAAGGCTCCAAGTCGACAACGGCAACTTAATAATGGCGATATCTGGTTAGGAATTCTATAGGTATTGTTATAATGAGCTTCAGTGACATAGCCATTACACGTAACCGGCAAACCGATCAAGCCCTGTTATTTCTTGCAATGTTTGCGATAAAAAATTTGCGGAAGTTATGCACTTTCAGCGCCATGCTAATGATTCTCACTCGACTGTGACTGGACCTCTTTGGTGCGCAGCTTCTAAATAATGGCTCATTATGTTAGTTTTTTTTGGATAAAATTTGTTAGATACTTGAGTTCAAATAACTAGGTGACCGATTAGCTTTCATACAACCGGTTACAAATGTCCCGAAGTAGCAGTCGAAGCAGCAGGAAGAAGATCTAGCCATATATGCTTATTTCAAATCTTAGCGCAGTTCTGCGATGCTCTGCAGCAAGGAGAGAACTGGCCCTATCTTTCTTGTTGAACTACCCGCTTCGTTGTTGAGGGTCAGAGTGGGGCAAGATGCTAAAAGGTATTGCTCTCTGGGTGAATCAGAGTACAGCTTATAAAATTGATAAGATTGGCTTTTTCTACGTTACGATAAATCACTTGGTATAATTCATATCGTAAATGACTTTATGCGAGGTCTGCAGCAACCTGTGAATCACCACCTTAATTATCGCGGAACATATAGTAAAGCATGAATCTAGATAAAAGGCGGGCAAAGTCATGACGTTGCTAATTCCTGCCAGGGTGGCAAGACAGGCTTTCTTCCAGAGTCCAATCGACGCGTACCTTCAAGTACTACTGTTCTCCTACTCTCACATAGCAAAACTTCTCGCGCATCTCAAACGAAAAAGGCTTTGCTTTTCTATTGTCTTTTTCCATCGCACTGATGGATTACGAAATGTTAATTCAAGCGCTTGTAAGCCAAGCTGCACCTCAAGCGCCTTTTATCGCAATTTTGAGACAGTACCTATCTGTGCAAGAAGCGGTTCAAATCCTTGAACAGTTTCAATCTAATGCTTGGATTCCAAACGGTCAGGTTCTCTGGAGTGGCATGCCTCGCGAAAAAGCTCAAGAATGGGCTGAAAGGCATGAACTTCAGACTTTAACCACAGCAATGGGCCCCCTTATGGATATAAAACACCCAGATTGCTTGAAATTGAGAAAGAATAATCAGCAATGGAGTAACTATATCCATGGTGCTTCCGCAATTTTTGCATGGCGCATAGCTCAGGGTGAAAAGGTCACGCTACTCTCACCTCCACCACCTGAGCGATTTCATCCGTCAGGTCTGTCTTATTACCAACTCATCGAAGATCCCATAATCCGAGGTTTACTCGACCAGAACGCTGTCCAAAAGATAATAATTGTCCACCCTATGATCAAGGAAAGCAACGAATTTTTGTATGAGCTGTGGCCAAATGACAGACGCGACATGTGGGAGGAACGATTCGGGTCAAGTCATTATAAGATAAAGTGGAGACAGGTAGGTCACAGCAAGGAGATAACGAAATTGAAGAGCTTAATAGCTTCCCCAGAACAGCAAGTCGATTCTGCTGAGATGTTTAAACAATTTGAAAAAACCGAGGGTGGCAATTTCAGGTCTTTTGTGATCTCCAGCGAGTTATCACTTAAAATGGTAGCAGCTACTTCAATCATGATTTCAGCCGAAACTCACAAGTCCGAACAGGTCACCGAAACTTCCAGACAGGGAGCGACTTGTCAAAATGTCGAAGAAAAAGGGAAGATCCACGAAAAGGCACAACAGGAGGCTGCGAAGTATCTCAAGGACGAAAAGAAAGCTCGCACGAAGGCACAACAAGAGGCTGCGGAGAAGCTCAAGGACGAAAAGAAAGCTCGCACGAAGGCACAGCAAGACGCTGCGAAGAAGCTCAAGGTTGAAAAGAAAGCTCGCACGAAGGCACAGCAAGACGCTGCGAAGAAGCTCAAGGTTGAAAAGAAAGCTCGCGCGAAGGCACAACAAGAAGCTGCGAAGTATCTCAAGGCCGAAAAGAAAGCTCGCACGAAGGCACAACAAGAAGCTGCGAAGTATCTCAAGGACGAAAAGAAAGCTCGCACGAAGGCACAGCAAGAGGCTGCGGAGAAGCTCAAGGACGAAAAGAAAGCTCGCACGAAGGCACAGCAAGACGCTGCGAAGAAGCTCAA